>OY720635.1:7955700-8079437 GCA_963169105.1 Ceriagrion tenellum | reverse complement strand
CCGTTAGCTATCAGCCGCCTAAATATGAAGTTATAAGATAAATCGAATTTATTCAATGGTTTGCGAAAACATTTCAATCTTTTATTAAATGTGACAACAAATCTGTTTTCGCTAATCATTTAGCAAATTTAAATCATGAGTCTGATTTTAAAGTGAATGTTTTACATGTTGTGACGAAGGTGCCAAGCTGGATTTTATTGAGAACTTTGAAATTATGACGCAAGATAAGCAGTTTGATTTCCATTTGTTAAATGACTTGGTACCATTACACCAATTTCCTCTCTACCAAGTTCCTGTCCCCGTCCTCCCCCTTCCAGAAAATATTTGGTTACGTTCATCTCCAGCCCGATGCTTCACCCTTGACCTTCATCCTTAGTCATACTTTCCTCAACCCCAAAAAACGCATTGCACTTGCCAAAAAACGAATTCTATTGTCCCCCTTGAGAATGACACGGAAGTGTTTGAAACCGTTCGAGCTCATGCTATTAAAGTTTTGTGTTGATTATACAAAGTGTTCTTAATTCATCTCGATATAAAATCGAATTACTGGGAATCAGCGCAACATTTGATCTAGCATGGGAGAACTACGCTCGACACATTGGCACCGCTAAATCAATGCTTAACTGGTTCTCATTTGATTTAGACACGGCCTAAATTTTTTCTCTCAAGTATGAAGACCTAAGCCTCTCGGAGCCACGATGTGCGTCTTGATTAAACGGTGAAAGTACTAATCTTTGAACCGCTCTCTTCAGATTCATGAGCGAACTCATTGTCATTCCTATTAATGATTTAGTTGATCAGTGATCCTAACACTCTAATCAAAATTCAAATCCAAAATTTTTATTGGAAACAGTTTCGCCTTTAAAGTAATCTATTCTCAAAGCATCAAAGGAGAGATTAGTATTTAGTATCAGGCGATTAATAGGAAGGACATCGGACGAGAAAGTTAAAGAGCGCAGCTACTTCACTCGGCCTACCCTATTCCTTCTACCTTCTTCCGCTTCCAAAGCCTTGTTTCATTTATAGTACTAAACTAAAAGAATCGGCAAAGCAATAGGGATACAATGTCGCATTACTAGTGATTACAACAAAAGTAGAACTAGACACTGAGACAATGCGAGGGAACACACTTCATCTGTCTCCCGTTCCTCTCCCGTTTACCTTCTCTCATTCACATCTCCGTTAATGAATGTCCCGACACCCCCTTCCACACACCCCTGCAGTGTCTTACAGAGTTGGAGTTTTGCGGATTTAGAAATTTGGTTTCATCATTCAGCGTCCGTCCACCCTTCGACCGCCTTCTTACATATCTCTCGCAAAAATTCCTGGCACTGCGCAGTGAAAGATTTTGGGTTACGTAGGCCACCGAACTTACAGAATTCATCGAAACAGAGAAGGTGGTGTTGTTCAGTTGCGATCCTTTCTATTTGCCGCCATCGTTATAGAGCCTCGAGAAATGGAATGACTCACAACTATATGTCATCCCGTTTTGACTCCTCTCACTTTGAGACCTCAAGATTGGGTCTCCAATACATCCACGGTGATGAGTGCTTTTTAACCACTTGCTTGATAAGTTGGTGCGAAGGCTTCCGCGGTGCTGTGATGATAAGGGCAGCATTCATCTGGGGTTTTTCACCGCGTAGTTGTTTTTAAAGACAACAGCTTCGACCTGAAGTCGCCTGCTGGAACGCAGGCGAAACTGCTGTCTTTAAAAACAACAACGCGGTGAAAAACCCCAGATGAATGCTGCCCTCATCACTTGCTTGATAGTCTGACGTTCTCGCTTATATCGCGAATTACTTTGGCTTCCTTTTCGTCTCTCTCTCTTCCCTTTCATTCATTCACCCCTCACTCTACATTTACCTCCCCTCCTTGCCGCATAGATCTGCGCCAGAAACATTAACGGAAGCTTAAATACGTCCAGGATATATGCACGAAAAGGCCGCGTTTCCATAATGCTTACCTCGCCGAAATGACGGCTCTCTATAGACAGTGAAAATAAATTTTGCCCTGATTCATTCCAGCCAACACACATCTATTTACTCTGTCCTCTGCAAAATCTGTATTTAGTGAAGTGTCAGTAACAATGTTTTCATTTCCTCTCTTTTCATTCGATCTCAAGTAAGTGAGTAATATTTCCATTCCGTCAAAAGTAACAGTGATAAGTGCAATGATACTGCCAACGAGCAATAGCTTTCGTTCCCTTGCGGGCATTTAAAAAATTCTTATTGGCGCACAATGAAGCTGTTTGAACGACATCGCCCGCGAAGAGTTAAAAGAACGATGGTGCTTTCTCCGAATCATGACTCGGACCTTAAGGCAATGTGTCCGATTACAAAAGGGTCGTGACATCACCTCGCGGTGGCAGTTTCGAGGACCAATAATCCAAAGGGGCAAATGCAAATGACTCTAAGGAGGAGGCGTATTGCCCCGGTGACATTGTTCGGACGATTCGGATCTCTCGAGGAGGTTTGGGTGGGTGAGGAGGGTGGAGGCCAGGGGAATAGGGGGTGAGGCCAGGAGGAGGGAGGGAAAGCGGAGGTTGGGGCGTGGAGAGGACTTTTCTTTCCCACGGACCAGACGTCGACTGCAAGCAAAGACCTATTCCATGAGCAGCGGAGAGCTTTTGGAAGATCGAAATTCTTTTAAAGTCGATTACAGAGGCTTACGTGGCGGAGGGATATCATAATCTGCTGTTGGGTGGGACGGTAGCCAGGGCGGGAATTATGTCTCGGGAGGGGCGTGGGAAAGGGGGCCGACGCCCCTGGGCGGGGCCGCGACCGCGAGCCGGAGGGGCCACACGTGTCTTCTCGCCCGCCGCGAACACGCTCGCACGCTTGAGCACGATGAGTGACTGACGAGACTTACTTGAAAATGAATAGAGAAGGAAATAAGTACCGATTGCTAAATTTATTTTATTTCCGGCGGAATTTCATAGAACTATTAGATCGTGGAATGACACTAAACTTCTCTACGTCTCCAGAAACAGAAATATTTTTCCTGCCCTCGCTTTCGCTGTCATAAAACTGATGACATCGTACCATAACGATCCTGAAGTTGTAAAAAATAAAATTTAACTCAATTTATTCAATATTTTTCCAGATCATGGGAAGGTAAATAATTAAAAAAATTATAAGATGATCAGCTTTCCATTTGTTAGAGTATTGTGGCTGTATAAGATATCTCCGCAAGGGAATATATTGAAACCACTGCTAGATGCTGAGTTTTTCCCGATGACTGTCATTTCTTTAGAGTGAATTACTGTTCGCTCCTTTAAATTATGCACTTTCATGACCACGTTGGTTATTTATTTCTCCATTCTCGCGTTTACACTAACAGCGGTCACTTTCATTTCATCGATTCAGTACCTTATCATCGATTTAAAATGCGGGTAATGCCATGATAATCAGTCAAATATGAGGTAGAGATGAGAACGCTGCTAAACGTTCAAACCTTAAACCCAGAAAATAACTTTGCTGGTCCGAGTGAACTTTCCGAGACGGCGCCCACGAGTGCCTGTCGGACGCTGTGTCGAGATGAAAACCGATATGCAATCACTTATTGATTGATATAGGTTCCCGCCATGATAGGACGGTTTCACGTTCTTTGAGGATTTCATGGAGAGGTAGCAAATTATACATCCGCTTGAAAGTCTTCCGCTGAAAGGCCTTCGCGGAATTTCAGAGCAGGGGAGGAAGTATTGTGAGGGAGGGTGGGTGTTTCAAATCGTGACAGAGCAGCGGTGACATTGCAGGGATCCTGATTATCTGCGTTCCGTGGCCGGGAGTCCACCACCCTGCCCTCTCCTCTGCACCCGATCATACATCTACATCTACATACTACCCCGCGAGCCGCCGCTTGGGCGTTTGGCAGGGGGTGGTAGATCACCAGCCGTGTAAAGATGTAAAAGTTTTGGAGGTGAAATGGAGATGTGTCCTATGGAAGTGTATTTGGAGGAGCTCAGTTTTTATTGCGGTTCCTTATTGTGCGCGGAAATAACGAGTTTTTTTTACCTATCTGTTCGACAGAGTATCTCTCATATTTTATCGCATCTGTCAGACCTAGAAATGTAGTGAGGCGTCATGATGATATTCTCTGTGTCGCTCTGAAACACACCAGTTCTCAATTTCTCTAGCAACCTAAGCCTAGATTGCAGCGTGCGATTCTCTAGGGGCTCCCACCTTAACTCCTCTAACAGTTGTGTAACACTAGATGCTTATGTAACACTGCAGTTTTTAACGAAGCGCGCTGATTTTATTTGTATTTTGTTAATTTTTTTGGTTAAATCTTTTTAAGACCAGGTATTTTATTATTTATCTTAATGACCAGGGTCCCAAATGCTCGCGGCGTATTCAAGGTGTGGCCTAACCAGAGCGAAGTAGTATCTCTCTTGTGATTTTCATCCGAGGACCTTCCTATTATACGCTTAACAAAACCTAGTTTCTTTAATGCTGTGCCGCATATGTTTTGTATGTGTGTTCCCCACGATATATCTCAAGTTAAGGTAATTCCAAGACATTTTACTGTATTTGAAGATTTTATGTTTCCTCCACCCAAAGTATAGGTTGTGGTTTGTGTGATGACTTTCGCAGGAAGTGAACCGTGGTGCATTTTCTGATATTTAATTCTAACCGCCACTCCTGGCACCACGAATGAACGTTGTTAAGGTCCGATGACTGCGCTTCAAAGTCCGCATCTTCGCTTATTTCACGGTAGATTACTGTATCGTCGGCAAATAATCTTAATTTACTGCTAACTCGGGAACTTAGGTCATTAATATAAATAATGAATAAAAGAGGGCCAATCACGTATCCCTGTGGAACACCGGAAGTGACCTCAACCATTTCAGTGCTAAAATCGTCAATAACTACTTTTTGATTTCTATCACTGAGAAAGTCCCTTATCCAGTTCACTATTTTTTTTATTAACTGCTAATGGATACAATTTATAAACGAGTTTTTTCTGAGGAACCTTGTCGAATGCCTTCTTAAAATCAAGGAATATCGCGTCGATTTGCTTACTCGATTATCTTGATTTTAGGATATCATAGCTTCCGTAAAAGTTCCTGGCACGGACCTGCGTAGAAAGGAGGGGGAGAGAGAGTTGGAGTGGGGGAGGACGGAGGGGAAGAGAGGGAAAGAATGAGGCAGGGGAACCAACCTGTTTTGCATGACTATTATTAGGCATGTAATTAAAATAACCCATCGCCGTGGCTGTAATGGAGACCCAATCCTAAGATCTCATAGTGACATGAGTCAAAATGGGGCGGATGGTACTGGTTAGTCCCAAAATCGTCCTCTGCGCAGTGCCTGTAATTTCGTGTACACGAGGCCAACATGACGTGAAACTCCTCCGACCGACAACCCGTCACTCTCGAGGCCCTTCGGACCAAACAAACATAACCCGAGTCCCTTCAAAACAAAGACTCTTTAGACCTTTGTTAATTGCCGGGTACTTCCAATGGCACTTTGATTGTACGAAACTCATAAGGAAAAATACATTACTTAGGACAACTATCAAGAGAAAAATTTGCAATACGCAAGTGGAAAATCATAGACATCAATGTTTTAAATGATATGTTGCCATTCTCATAACATTCCAGGGGAATATGCAATCAGGTATACAATACAACATGGGCGATGACAGTAAAGGATAGAAAAAGGAAAGAGAGAGTTTAGAAATGTGAATTTGGAGGAAAGTGCTTAACATCAAGTGGTCTGATAGGGTTAGGAATGAAGAGGTGTTGGAGAGAATAGAAGAAGGAAGAAAGCACTTAAAGGCCATGGAAGGTAGGAAGAAGAGCAGGATGGGACATGTACTGAGAAAGAAATGTTTGTTACGAGATGCACTGGAAGGAATGGTGGATGGAAACGGCAGAAAAGGAAGAAAGAAAAGAAAGATTTTTGATGACCCGGATGGATGGAGGGAGTGACAGAGAATTGAAAATGAGAGCAGAGGACAGAGAGAGATGGAGGCACCAAGGACGTGCGAAAGCAGACAACTAATAATGATGGTACGGTATGTTTTATTATCATTACTAATTCTGGAGACATAGGTCCAACATTAAGGATCCACTCCATTCCCTTCTTTGTCAGCGTTTTGCTTAACTATTCATGCTTTCTTAGAGCTCAGAGAAATTTCTCTCGCAATATATGTATTAAATAATTTTGATTGAACCAATCATTTATAATGAACACTGTATTGCGAGGAAATCCGAAGGGAACTCTCTCTGGACCGTGGAAAGGCATTAATAAATATGCGACATGACGGCGAAAGAGGGATGAGTGGGTGAATACTCAGTTTGGGGGCGACATTTCCAGAAAAAAAGAGTCACATGAAAAAAAGAGGTCGTGACGAGGAATCAGCAGTATATTTTGCTCCACGGCCAGATACCACTCTAGATTTACTTCTGATATATCGTGGGTATTACACATACAGAACATATGTGGAGCAGCATTAAAGAAACTTTGGTTTTTGGTTTGGTTTGGTTTTGTTAAAGGTATAATAGGAAGGTCCTCGGATGAAAAAGTGAATGAGAGATCGTACTTGGCTCTGGTTAGGCCACACCTCGAATACGCCGCGAGCATTTGGGACCCCGGTCAAATAGATTTAACAAAAAAAACTAACAAAATACAAAGGAAAGCAGCACGCTTTGTTAAAAACTGCTACGAGCGTACATATAGTGTCTCACAACTTCTAGACGGATTAAGGTGGTAGGCCCTAGAGACTCAAGAGGCTGCACGCTAGGCTCAGGTTGCTTGATAACTTCAGAACTGATGTTTTTCAGAGCGACACAGAGAATATTATCATGACTCCTCACTACATCTCTAGGTCCGAAAGATGCGATAAAATAAGAGAGATACACTGCCGAACAGATAGGTACAAGAACTCGTTCTATCCGCGCACAATAAGCGACCACATTAAAAATTGAGTACCACTAAATACACTCCTATAATGCATGTCACCAATTTATCTCCAAAAAACGTACAGCTTTACACGGCTGGTGACCTAACACGCCCATGTGGCGACTCAAAGGATATTATGTAGATGTAGATGCAGAATACTTCTCGGTCTAATCCTTGCCCGGAGAGAATCACCGAATATTGGCCTCGCGCGTCGAATATCCGTAAAGTGGGGCGCAGGTTGGGCAAAAAGACGTGCGGGGGAAGGATGGAGAGTTTTGTGGGTGAATGCTGTGGAAGTGACGCGGGGTGGAGATGCGGTGGAGAGAGTGGGTGGGGTTGTTCGGGCGACAGGTGACACTCAATGGAGAGAGCCCTTCTCGGCCCAAATGCCTTACTTAGCAATCGGCGCGGGAACACAAATCCCAAATGGGCCGACCTCCTGCTCTGACATTTCCGCCTCACCCAACATATCCCACAACAACACAGCACTGACCCTCGGGGAAGATCCATGGACACGACAAAGTGACCGACATGTTGAATCAAGAGGTACGAGATAAGGAAACGGAACTCGAAACGGAGGAACTGAGTGCAGACATCAAACAATAATCAATAGGGAATACTCGACTGATTTTACATATCTTCCAATCATTGCATGAATGAATTGGAACGCAGTCACGCGTACGAGTGCAAATATGTACACCGATGGGATTATTGGCTTCGTAGGTTGTTTATGTACCCTTAGAGAAAAAGTCGATCTCATAATTTAGTATTCACGTGCTACATGAGAGTTCAGGAGTCGTTACGTTCCAAGAAATGTCGCTTGCGCTGGTTAAAAGGAAAAGACAATTGCCATTAGGGGCGTCAATGACGACTCGAGGGCCGGCTCTGGAGGGGTGTCCGCAAAAGCCCTTGTTACTCACACAAATGCCGTCATTCCTGGCGAAAGACATTGAGCACTCCCATGCCTGAAAAAAATTGAATAAGCTGGATTGGATCGCACTCACCGGAAAACAGATAAACAGCTGGTGAAAGCATGGCGCGATTTTGATTTGAATGGGAAAAAGGAGTCTAGCAGGGGGTGAGGAACGAAAGCGGATCTATTTTTTTCGGATTTCTGTATCAATTTGGTCTCCAACACGTCGTCGATAGGACTCGGGAAAAAAGTGCTTTAGCCCTTTGAGTGCGACATGATGTGATATTACGTCATTGTTGTCTTTACGCTGGCACTGATGACGTATACACGTCAATGGCACTTTGAGTGTTCCAGCTTTCACTATTGGTCCCCTGGTAGTGAAAGCTGCAGCACTCACGGTACCCATGACGTGATATCACGTCATCAGCAACAGCGAAAAGACAACCATGACGTGATATAACGTCATGCCCCACTTACAGGGTTAAAAAATCCTGTTCTGAGTTTTTCCCGTACGATGAACTAATTCGTTCTCTAATAAATTCAATTATATCAGGCTTAACTGGGTGAAAATTTACAATGATTTAATCAAAATAACTTTTTACACTATTCCATTCTTAGGCGACCTCAAGTACGTCCTCAGGTACCCGAGGTCGTTTAATAATAGCATATTGTGAGAAAGTTACTAAGTGCTTTTCATATACTCATGGTTTCTCATATATTTGTTTCTCATGATTTTGATATACTCATACATTACGGGTGACTCCGTAATACTGTAACTCCGTGGATAGTTCCGGATAGTTTAAAATCTGTCAAATAAAGTGAACGCCTCTTTGTGTTCATAGTACGATCTTTTCTCGTGGGCAGTGGCGTTCAGCGCTCAGTAGCGACTGGTTGTTACATTGTTTTTCCGGCAGTCGAGAACATCTGATCCCGTAAAGGTCACTAATATCCATGGTATAGGTAGCTTAACTGGCTAAAGCACTCGGCCGGAAATCGATGGATCCGGGTTCGAATGCCTGTCAAGGCGGATGATTTTTCTCTCTGTGGAGTTTTGTAGTACTCATGGTTTGTTTTCTGTCCCACACGTGCCGTCGAGGGGGCAAATGATAACCTCTGATCTTGAAGACGCTCTAACATCGCCGAGGAATCCTACAAGGGAAATGGAAGTGAAGATGTGGGATGAGTTATTTTATTCGCTCACGGCGATTCACATGCACGTGTACCGGTGTATTTATTATCTCACTGTCAGTGGATTCCTCGCGACACATGATCGCTCCCGCGGGAGCCAGTGGTGGAGTGTTCGTCGGGGATGATTGGTGGGGGAAGGGGGGGCATCGGCCCCGGGCGGGCGCCACTCTCGGTCTTCCGAATAGAGACGTCGGGACGAGCGTGGGGCAATAGGGGGGGTGGGGGCAGCCACACCACCGCAGCTTTGCCACCCACTCGCCCTCAAGGGGCCTTCTTCCGTCTCTTATTCTCGGGGGGCCACACCCACCTCGTCAGAGCGAGACGAGATGAGAGCAACAGCAGCCATAGCCACCGTTCCGCCCCACCTCCCATCTACTACAGCAGGGGGGCCGGGGGCGGCGGAGGAACGTCAAGAGCTCTCCGCAGCAGGCAAGCAGAACCCGAGAACTTCAGATATATCGTGGGGATTACTCATACAGAACATATGCCGCACAGCATTAAAGAAACTAGGTTTTGTTAAGCGTATAATAGGAAGGTCCTCGGATGAAAATCACAAGAGAGATGCTACTTTGCTCCGGTTAGGCCATACCTGGAATACGCCGCCAGCATTTGGGACCCTGGTCAAATAGATTTAACTAAAAAAATAGCAAAATACAAAGAAAAGTAGCACGCTTCGTTTTAAACTGCTACGAACGAACATATAGTGTTACACAACTGTTAGAGGGATTAAGGTGGGAGCCCCTAGAGACTCGGAGGCTGCACGCTAGGCTTAGGCTGCTTGAGATATTCAGAACTGATGTGTTTCAGAGCGACACAGAGAATATCATCATGACGCCTCATTACATTTCTAGGTCTGATAGATGCGATAAAATGAGAGAGATACTCTGCCGAACAGTTAGGTACAAAAACTCCTTCTTTCCGCGCACAATAAGCGACCACAATAAAAACTGATCTCCTCCAAATACACTCCCATAGTACATGTCACCATTTTACCCCCAAAAACTTCACATCTTTACACGGCTGGTGACCTACCACCCTCTGCCACACGCCCATTCGGCGGATCGCGGGGTAGAATGTAGATGTAAAACCTCTCTCCTCATCGCTCGGCCACGACACACGTGTAACTATGGAAATGTTTTTCTGGGGTGGGGGGGAGGACAAGGAGAATTAATGCCAACTCAAGCCGCTTGTATGGTACGCAGTCGACTGCAGTGGGTAGGTGTGGCGCGGTCGGCCGCTCCATCACGAGTTGATCATGAGAGTGGCAGGAAGCCAAATTCCAAAACCCCAGAGGTGCGATCCTTGGGATCGGATTACTTGGATGTGCCAGGAAAGCGTCGGAGGGATCGAGTTGGTGTGGTGGCTGGAGTACTCACGGGCGGCGTAGGCGACCTGCCACACGGGCAGCCAGGGTTCAAATCTCTGCAGAGGCGGATGTTTTTCAGAGGAACGCGATCCCTACTTGAGTGTCTAGTGGAGGGCACTTCAAGTACTCAGTACTCCGTCTGTCGGCTGAGACGTTAAGCCGTGGTCCCCTTGGCGCCTTTCGTTAAGAGCAGGCTAATGCCGACGCCGGGTTTCTATCCACCCTCCCTCCCTTACCTATCCCCTATGGCGCAAATGACCTTAGTCGTCGGTCGCCTCCCCAAATATCCAATCCAAACAAGCGTCGGTTATATTCAGAGGGTAAGGGATGCCTGAAAGTATACGCGGTGAAAGGAGGCGTAGGAGGGATATTTTTTAAAATGAGTAAATGATAATCAAATGCGTAATAGGTGCTCCTGCATATAACTTACAATTTGAATCAGAGTGCTCTTTTGTTATTTCCGAATCGAGAGAATGGATGAGATTCGAAGAACATAAGAAATTGATGGTTCGGGGAGTGAATTGTGGGACGAGGCAAGACCGAGAAAGTGCATGCGGTAGAGCAACCGCTTTCAAAGGATAAGCATCTGGAGCCTTTTGAAGAAAACTGCAACTATTAAGCGGTACAGTTGATTTGAAGGAGTTTCGGAGCAATGAAGAGGAGATTTATAAAGTATAGCCACCCTTTACAGACCAATAATAATGCTCTTTTAATTGTGCCGCTCTCGTAAAGGGTCCGCGAGATTGGTTCATTGGAACTTGTACGTATGAAAACGTATTACCAGTACGGTTAATGTGCAGGTATGGAAATGAATGGCCCGTGGTCCAAGCAAAAGAATGAAAAGACCCCTGTGCGACCTCCATTCGGGTTACGTGTATTTCACTCTCCTCTGGAAGATATTTTTTTCACCCGCGCACTTATGGAAACCAGACCTTGTCTATTCACCAGTGTGGCAGAGTGAGCGAGGTGCGGTGATACGGTCTCTGAATGGAGTTTCGGAGCACCAGAGATCCCACGTTCACGAATGGTCGAAATCTTAGAGCGTAGAGTTCAACAGAGCCTGGTAACTTCATGCGAAACCATTTCCATTAAATAATGGACCCCATGTGATAATGCAATCGCGGAATAAGATCATGAAACGGGACTCATATTCCAATGACGAGCACTCCCTTGCAGCTTTAAAGTAAAATATTTTTATATATTAAGACCCAGGAATATGTTCATGGACCAAGTAAAGAGGAGAGTGCTCTCTAAAAGTCTTCGGGTGAAATCTGTCGCTCGAGGTTCAAGTGAACGCCTCTTTCACTCGTACTCGAGTGAAATAAGCCGTTGAATCACTCCGTTCGAGTCAAAAATTTTCACTCGTGCCCTTTGAGTGAACATTTCGCTCAAACGGCACGAGTGAACTACCCCAACCTACCAACGTTCGAGTGAGTCTTCGCTCGAATCGAGGGTTCCGTCCAGATAACCCTTCCGGCATACCTACGTCATCAATGATGGCAGGTCGGCGATATTATGGAAATATAAACATGATAACACAACGAATGATAATTGAAACGAAATATTCCACAGATTATTCGTTCCTGTTGAAAAATATATAATGTGTGTTTGTATATTTTAGAGGTTTTTTTTGTTACATCCCCAATATATTTTTTTCCTGGAATCAGTGTTGTATTCAACCCTAGCCACACCATTAAATTGTGTGGATGATTTCCATTCCTAACTTTTAAGAATAACGTAGAAGATGCATAAATAGTTGTATTGTTCAACTATGTATCTTGATATTTATACTTTATGTGTATTTTGTTCAATTTTGACGCAGTATTTGCATTGTAATCTGTAATTTTTATATTTGTGTGTTGAAAATAAATTCACTCTAAACCCCACACTAAATTGATTGGCCCCGGTGGCGGCGGGGTTATGTCCTCCCTTGCCAACCAATGGTCGCGGGTTCGAGTCCCACCTGGGTAGAATATTATCTGCCAAGTACATGGGTGTTTGTGTCTCGTCCGTTGTGACTGTTATTCACCCGACGTAAATATGCCCATTTTTCTGTATTCGGGGTGATGAAGACAAATAAATAAATAAATAAAATTTCTCTTTAAACGAGAGAACAATCACTCGAAGCCTCGAGTGAATTTTTCGTCGAGCGTCGCTCGACGTTCCACTCGATACTAGGGGTGCAGTTTTACTCGAAGCTGGAGGGAAACCTCACTCTATTGGAGTGATACTTCACTCAAAGATATTTAGAGAGTACATGGGTAGAAGAGCTGCCAGAAAGTAAGAAACCCAACATCAGATAGAGAATGGTGGAGGGCTGCATTCAACCAATCTTAGGATTGCACGACCAATGAATGAATTTTTATACATTATTTTTAATGTTGAAGACGGCACCCGAAAGACAAGCACTCAACAGCAACCGATATGCATTTCAAGGCTCTCATAGGCCGAGTTTTTTTGAAGATGATTAGTAGGTGATGACAATATATTTACGTATCACCTTAGCCGATATTATCTCAATTTCTAAGTAATTCGCCATCTTATGAGCAGCAGATGGGTGGATGAATATCTTTATGCTGATTACGCTATTCGAAAATCACAGACACTCAATATGTAAGAAGTAGCTTCGCAATGGCTTACTACCGATTATTGGCGGTGCCGCCTTTCTGGTAATTTAATAACCCATTGGACGGAATAGACGCTAAACGGTCGACTGTAAACGAGAATGCAAATAGTTATCAAACTAATATTCTTGAGGAATACGCGAATACTTTAGGTAGAAGTTATTTGTACGGGTTCAAAGATGAACAACAAGCGACCACAACGAAAAAACTTCTTGACTTGGTCAGAATCTGAACTAAGATCACTATTTACCCAGAAGTCAGGAGATTGGGGTTCGAATCCCGGTTAATTCAAATAATTTTTTCGTGGTCAACTTCATCACTTGGCATGTCTCGTTTTGCATCTTTTTCATTTGAGTATTCTCCTTGTTAATTGGTAAGTTTACGTCCTTATCATAGCTAGCTAACACCAGGGCCCTACTAGAGATGACCCGCCATTCGACCCCTCTTGATTTCCTCATATCGTCTTCCTTTCCTCGCTTCGTCCACAATTCCTATCGTCTGTCCTCCTCTTCCACGCCTCCCCAATTTTCTCCCCACTCTTACCTTCTTCAACATTCCCTCTCCTTTCAAAACGTCCTCCATCCATCTCTTTCGCCTTCGTCCAAACCTCCACCACTAGTTTTCCCTCCTCTCCAACCATATTCGAAACCTCCTCGCTCCTCTTTCTCACCACCCATGTCATTCTCCCCATCCTCCACCACACCGACATATCAAACACCTAAAGTCTACGTACATCCTCCCTTCGCAAAGACCAAGTCACCGACCAATACAGCGCCACGCTCCATATTAGAGTTTTCAACAGCCCTTTCTTTACGTCTCTACTCAGTACCCCCTTATCAATTCCATCCTCTTAGAAAATGCTTCTTCTTAGAAAATTTCCACCTGTTATCACTTAAACTTCCCACCGACCGACCCTCAGCATATATCTCTGTTGGCCATACTACCATCGCCATCATCACGGTCCCTTTGACTGCTTCGTACTCAGATACCCCCCTTCAATATCACGGGTACCAGAATTATGCAGAATGTGGAATATTCACGGAAGCTAGAATAGGGCCTTCTTAGTCTTCAGCATTCCCACTGCACCACTCCACTCTATCTCTCTCTTCTGCTTCTTGCATTCTCCCACTCCAAGTAATCACATCCTTCTCCGGACCCCCATGACATCATTCGTCAAAAGAAACAGCATGAAATGAGATTTTTAACGATATTTTTCTATATTCATAATGATTGCAGTTAGTAACGAGATTTAGGCGTTAAAAATTTAACAATTTTTAAAAACATCTCTTTAAAATGTATATGCTTACCATTTCCTATTAAAAAATGGTTGGCATTTGTCGTCAAAAGTCTCAATAAAATGATTCATTAAGTGACTGATGCTTAGTTATTTCAAGGAAGGTGAAGTACGTTTCTTTAGGATGAAGTTAAACTCATAGCATTTACTATGGTATGGCAGTTCCCTCAAACTACTTTAGCTTAAAATAGTTTGAGCGACAATTATTTTACTTAGAAATCAATGAATTTGGTCTCATTTTAAAGAAAAATATCTCACCTATCCAATGACAAAAATTCTACCCGTTACTACATTACTTTTGGAGATATTTGCCAAAATATACCAGCCCTTTTACATGGGAAATGGTACGTATATGCACTCCAGAGGGACATTATTTACAAAATGAGGTATTTCTAACACTTAGATGTCGTAAAAAACTGTGTAGTTTGTATGCTCTCTTAACTATATTTGAAAATAAATTATATTGTCACCGCAGTAGGTTCTTGGATATCACAATAAACCTTCCGTTTTGAAGGAGTTTTAAACGCACCGCGCGAAAAAATGAGTCAAGTTAACGACTTATTTAGATATTTTCATTTAATTACTTACTATTTCTGTCATATAAAACTATATTATTGCACCATTAATAATGCAATATTTAATTGATGTGTCCTACGTCTGGTGAAATTAAAACGTATAATTCGAATATGGTCTCTATTATGACTAGGGAACTTTCTCTCTCGGGCTACCTTATGATTATTTAATCAGAGTTTTCTCTCCATGCTCCGTCCAACGAAACTGTAACCTCTGAGCCGCCATCGCTTGATCGTGAATTCTCTACAGTTTAATCTCAAACAACGACACTGAAAGCCTGAAGCAATATCTTTCATTAAAAATAGGTTTACGGGCTGTTTTGTACGACTGAAATTGTCCACTATTCACCTCCATACGCCATGGATAAACGGATGTGTCCTCCATATATCGCAATATTTTCACTTAACCGGCGATCTCCTGCGATTTCCCTGCGGCGGTTGAAATTGGAATTCGTCCCCGTTCGAACACTTCTCCCTTGGAGGTACTGGGTCAAAAGTTAAGGAATCGTGGCGACTGTTATCATTGAACGTTGCGATGGGCTTGCATTTTCACTGAAGTACATATGTACATATACCCTCTTAAAGATATAAGCCAGGCTACTGAAGCGAAGTCGAGGAGCTTGTACAATAGCCTCCGATCTCCCGATTATTTGTCAGAGGGTGAGTCGGCGGGGGTGGGTGGGGAGGGAAAATGGATGAGGGCGCAAAGGTTTGGGGGGAGGCAGCGGTTTGGAGAAAGGCAGCCAGTCTTTCCTTTCGCTCCCGCCTCGGGCGCTGTTGTCCTGTCCACGATGAACAGTAGGAAACATTTCGGGAGAGCCTCCCGCGTCTGTATTAGTGCTCGTCTGTGCGGGCTAAGCCACCACCACGCTGCAGAAGAAAGAAGACAGAGGACAGTCGATGGAAGGCGACGGAGATGAAGAGGGGAGACATTAAGGCCATCAATTGCCTTTGACGTGGGCTCAAGTCTGCGGGAATACACAAAATAAATCACGGGGTAAAGCTTTCGAGAGAGAAAGAGTGAGAGGGAAGTGGCTGGTTCCCTTAACGACACTCGATAAACCTCGGAGGAGGAGGAGGGGGTGGGGGAGGAGATTCGGGGGACGAAAGAGTGGCGGGGGGGATGGGGGAGGGCCCGTTTTCCTCGCTCGGCAGCCTGGGAGACGGGAACGCCACCCCCCACCGCCGCCAGGGGGGGGATTTTTGAAACCTAGACATCGATCCTCCATCTTTAATATTTCACCCGAATTTATCGCAAAGCAGCATGAACACTTTAAATGTTCGTCTCGATCGAAGAGGTCTGGTCACGTGAAAATAAAAACCAAGAACACTGTATAAGAGCTGTAATCTTCTATCTCGATCCTTCCAAAAAATTATATAAAAAAATAGCATGGATTTGGGAGACCTAATAGTAGTAAATAGTATGGCCGTTTCTCACGAGGCACTTAACTGACAGAATTTAAAAGAACGAGAACACGGAATCAGAGCTACTTCCCTATCTGTCGTTTATGTATTTGCACATGTATTCTTGAAATTCACCACTATATACACCGCAATTCACAATGTACATCCGAAAACATCAGGTTTAGTACCTCGTGTGAAAGGGCCTTCATTGGTGGTAATTCAATAAACGTTACTTAATTCTGATAGGTTATCTTCCTAGGCGTTGCCAAAGAAACCGAGAGAATAGAAGTTCACTGCCGCCCACCGGCTGCACTACTCTCGACTCTGCATGTTCTGGGTCTCGTAACTCTTCGTATTCGCAACTTCTTATCACGACTCCGTTTTCTCTGACTTCACGGAATCATAATGGCCTAATACTAGAACCGCTACTGGGGTATGGGCAGACCTAGAGAGCGTTTCTTTTTGCCGTCATGTCCGCACCGCTTGAGGTAAGGAGATAGTAAGAACCCCCCTTGAGAAAAATCCATTTTTACCTTAACCCTTTGAGTGCGGAATGACGTGATATTACGTCCTGGTTGTCATTACGCTGGTGCTGATGACGTTATATCACGTCAAGGGTTCTGTGAGTATTCCAGCTTTCCCTAGGGAACTTTTACTGGCCTCCTAGTGAATGTTGGAACACTTACGGTACCCATGACGTGATATCACGTCATCAGCACCAGAGTAGAGACAACCATGACGTGATATCATGTCATGCCGCACTCAATGGGTTAATCTGCCGACGGGTATGGCCAGACCCTGGAGAGAAATTCTGCTTTGATGGCAGTATTCGGATCGTAATGTTAAAAATTACCACAGGACTAGTTATAATATGGAACCTCGACTCTTTTTACCAGAAAAAAAATATCTGTTATAAATCTGGGTGTTAGGAGTCCTGCTAAACCTCCTGCAGCGCTGCCTTTACAATAGGTCAGAGAGGTGTGTTTTATGAGCGTTACAATAAATCTCAAACGCCATGTTGAGCTGCTTTAATGAGCCTAACTAAGTCTATTTTGATTTGTCTGAATCATTTGGCGCTACTCAGAAGGGTGACGATACAAGGCCCAGCGTTGTTTGCCTCTTTCAGCTTCGTGAATTCGGCCATCAAAAATTTAATAGAAAGTTCAGATGCAAGTACTTGGAGCTCACGTCTTCTAAATTTTCCTGACGACTGATACCGAATGGCCAAGGACAGACACCCGGGCTAAAGAAATCATTGGCTCCAGCGAATATAAGGCTGGTTCCAGAGCAAAACATTGAGATAAAATGATGGAAGGGCTCGTCCTTTGCATTTGAAACACAGCTCTGCCCCCGGTGACTTCTTTAAATAGGAATGCGAGTAATACTGAATGAAACACTCGGATATAATAGGCATCTGCTCATGAAACATGAAACTCGTGTTTGTAACATATATCACCAAAAATTACTACCATATGAAGATATTTCCCAATAGACATTCTTTTCTAATCAATTACTTATAAGTAGTCCATGGCAAGAAACGCAGAAGTATATAAATATTCGTTGTTTTCGGTTTATGTGCCAAAGCTCAATTCTGAGTACACGACTGTATATCCAAGAATATGCAAACCAAGTTAAAAATACCTAAAATCATAATATAAATTTCTGATCAATCGTAAAAATTAATGTAAATCAATAATATAATACCAAAAAAGGAGTGGTGAGGAAAACGCAACCCCCCCACCGAATGTGAGGAAATGTCAAATGACTCCTTGCCTTTCTTATTGGTATAGCTTGTTGTATAATGTTTTGCGATATATTACGTAATTATATTTGTTTGTATCCAAAATAAATGCTAAAATAAAAAAATCTAAGAAACTGCAAAGGAATCGATTCACAGTTAATTATTTAAAAAATCGCTTGTATCACACAAATGGGTCTAATGACTCCATTCTATCGTTTATTGATTTTTGGCAGTGCACAAAACTTCAAGCAAGTTATTAATTTATTGTAGACCTGATACGGCCTGATATGATTCTGGAAAAGCTTAGAAACAATCAGCGGATTGGTTGCCCAAATGAAATCTTTAAAAATAGGAGTTGGGTCAGGCCAGACACAATGGCGGTTCGAGGGGCAGCGCCACATTTGCGGCGGTTCTAGTGTTAAACTGCGAGTTATAATTTTTAGGAATTTGATAACAGTACCAATATACTAAAGAGCATAATTCTACTCCAACCGTCGCAATAAACACCCTTGGAAATATCACGGATGTGCAGGGTTGCCGAAATTCTCTTCATAAACTAATCACAATTTAAGATTTTCCACTCCATAATATTTTAATTACTCTGTCTCTGTATTGCGGGAATGTATGTGCATTTCATGAACATATTCAATGCCTTTTAAGAAATAGCACTAACGAGGCAATTTCAAAGTCAAGATCCGTCGTTGATCTGCCTGGATTAGTCAAAACTTGAGGAGTTAAAAGTCACCGGTCGAGTTTTTTGTTGCCTTTTTGTCGTCCTCCCCGCAAAGAGTGATTCGCCGAGTTTCAGTTGATTCCCATAAATAAACTCAAGACTTTAAGTTTTAGAGCACGATAAAGTCCTCAGCTGCATGAAAAATAAGATTGAATATCCGCAATTGGATGACTGATAGCCACCCATTACTCCTATTAGGCGAGCTATTTGTGCTGAAGAAAGGCAGAAGTGTTTTGCTTTTCTGTCAATTAAATTTAAGGTATCTCTAAAAGTGTACTTGGAATGCCTATTTGAGAGTTTTTAAATAAAGAAGATCCATGGACTGCAAACAGGTTGGAATTCCTGGTTAAAAATTCAGAGCTGGTCCTCGGGACACCGCGTTAGTTATCAATTTAAAGGCACTTAATCTCCGGGCTTGCGTAATTACGAAAGCAGTCATATCTCAATGCACAATTTGCATTGATTCACCAATACCCTGTTAGGTCTTTTAATGTACTCACGGGACTCGACCGAGGAGTTCCCAACGCATTGCCCCAAGAACTCGGGCCTCACTGCCAACGGATCTTGGTGCTTGCCAGCTGATTCGCTTGCCCTTTGGAAGGCACCCTTAACAATCCTGATTTCAGACAAATTCGAGGACCCTGGGATTAGCCAGGGTATTAACTATACCGAATAACCTGCACGAACACACAAGTGCGAAATTCCACATAGTAAATATCATTCGTCTTGACTGAGATTCGAACCCGGATCCCTCGATGTCACACCGAGTGCTTTAGTCAGATGAACTACCGAGGTGTCCCACTATGATTCAGAAGCCGGAAAAGATAGTCAAAATAAAAAAATGTGCAGAATTATTTTAATATTTGGTATCTGCTGGTTTTGGTGTTCTCTAACTACGAATCGGAGGTAAAACTTGAAAAAACAAAAATACTGAGGACGCGTAATAGCCAATTCAAAAATGGGGATAACTAACCAAAAACAGCGTAAATGCTTTCACAAATACATTTTCTCCTTCACCTTTTCACTTAGAACTTAGGTACTTAGAAATAAAATTACTATTTATTTATTTATTAAAACGCCAAAAACAGCAATTAGGGCCTTTACAATGGGTTTAAATAAACAAAAAATAAGTAAAAAATAATAAAAAAGTATATATGAAAAACAATAAGAACAATAATAAAAAATAAGAAAAAGAAAAAGTTAATTTTGTGGCAGGAAGGGAGGAAGAAGAGGAGGACACAATGCGTTTAAGTTGGGAAGAAAAGATGTTGCGTGAGGAGAAAAGGTCAAGGATATGGGGTGACTGATTGGCAAGGGTATTAAAAAATGAAGGTAGGCGGTAGAAAGTGGAACGTTGGGAGGTGGAGAGAGACGGAATTTGGGTGTGTGAAACAGACTTACATCGCGAGTGGTGCGGGCAGGGATGCGGAGTGAAAAACAGGAGAGAAGATGACCAGAGCGGAGGGACCCGTTCATGATCAGAGTTTAGGAGTTTAAGGTCGGAAATCAGCAATCGGCGATGTGGGAGATGTGAGAGACATAGAGACGAAAGAATTTCAACTAGAGAGCTGTGTCTAAGGGAGGGCACGCGATGCCGGACTATGGCTAAAAAGAAATTAAGGGGGCGGTTGAGTATTTTAAGTGTAGTGGGGGACGCAACTTACCAGATGGGAGTGCAGTACTCAAGGAGGGGCAGTACACATCTAAGGAACACAGATTTAAGGGCAAATGGGTCGGTAATTTCATTAAGTCTGTTTAGAATTCTTACTATGGGCATAGCCTTTTTATAAATTGAAGAAATATGCTCACTAAGAAGTAGCTTTTGGTCAAAGGTGACCACTAAATCATTGAAGGAAGTGACAAGGAAGTGAAGGAAGTATTAAATCAATAAGGAAATTATTAATTATAACCATGATTACAGAATGTAATATGATATAATTACAAATGAGTACCTTACGTGTATTAATCGGGATACACTGCCTGTTTGAGTGGTGACTGATCATTCAGCGGTATATTCTGAGGATAAAAACGTGACAATGTAAGGGCACATGGTTGTCGTGGTAAAAGACCGCACCAAAAAAGGCTTTTGACGAAAATAAATTCGTCGTCCTACTCCCATTGTGGATTTTTGTTGGCTTAGAAGAAACACAGGGATCAGGATTGTCGGGCAAACAATGTAAAAAACAGACATCGTGCGGGGCATGCGCCATGACACCAAAGTCTACATCTACATAATACCCTGCGAGCCGCCGCATGGGCGTGTGGCAGGGGGTGTTAGGTCACCAGCCGTGTATAGGTGTGAGTATTTTGGAGATGAAATGGTGACAAGTATTTTCGGAGTGTATTTAGTGGAGCTCAATTTTTATTGTGGTCGCTTATTGTTCGCGGAAAGAACGAATTTTTATACCTATATGTTCGGCAGTGTATCTCTCTTATTTTATCGCATCTTTCAGACCTTCAGACCTGTCAGACAGTCGTCGAAAGAAGAAGGATTCGATGCGTTTGAGTTTGACGTTACTTCAGCAAGTAACGTCATCTGCGTAATTGCGATCACCTGACTTACAATAAATGTACGTTTCTCCCGTGGTGGAAATAATTCTGTCGTTAGTAGCAATTACACTGAACATGAATGCTTTCAGCTCCAGGCGTTTCTAATGGCCATGCTTTCAAACGACCAGCGCTATTAATATTTTTCAAAAGGTCATAATTTACAATAATAAATTAAGACCATGAATACCTTATTTTCAGTTTCAGAGAACATGGCTATAATACTAATAGCGGATAAAAAAATACACCAAACAACGGTCCAAATGTTGAATCATAATTTAAGTATAAAAATTATAAACAAAAAAATAGTCTGTGAAATACGGGAGCCCAAACTATATCCGTGCTCGATTGAGAAGGCATCCCACGTTTGCTATGTTCAGGCTTGGTGTTGAAAATGTTAATCCTTATTCCAGAGGCAAGACAAACACATATGCTTTGAGGTAGTCCGAGCGAGATAGTTCCCAAGTCATGATAGAGACCATATTCGAATTATACGTTTTAATTTTACCAGCTGAAGGACAAATCAATTAAATGTTGCATTGTTAATGGTACAATGATATAGTTTTATATGACAGAAATTGTAAGTAATCAAATAAAAATATCTAAGTAAGTCCTTAACTTGACTCATTTTTTTCGCACGGTGCGTTTGAAACTCAAAACGAAAGGTTTTTTTGTGATACCCAAGGACCTATTGCGGTGACAATATGATTAATTTTGCAATTTGTTGAGAAAACATAGGAACTACACGCTGTTAGTTTTTTTTACGACATCTAAGTGTTAGAAATACCTCATTTTGTAAATAATGTCGCTCTGGAGTGCTTACACGTACCATTTGCCATGTAAAAGGGCTGGTATTATTTTGGCAAATATCTCCGAAAGCAATCTGGCAAGGGGTTTAAATTTTGGTGTCAATGGAAGGGTGAGATATTTTTCTTTAAAACGAGACCAATTTCATTGATTTCTAAGTATAATGATATTTTGCTCAAACTACCTAGTAGTAGTACAGGCGAATCGTAACATAAGAGCGCGAAGAGTGTTGCGGAAGCGTTGATGCGGAATGCATCAAGTTTCTCCGGTCGAAAACTAAATAAAAATGTGAGCTAATGTGAATCCGTCCCTCGAGTGAGACTTCCACCCATGAATGAAGTCCCTTTTCCCCGTCTCCATTCCAGTGCCGCCGTTAAATCTCCCTCCATAGACACTCTTCCTCTGCGACGTTCATCCACCGGACTCCTTTCCTTCCCGAGTCCTCCATCCATCCATCCAGTGAGAATATGTTTACGTCCGTGCGCATCCGTAATATATGCATGTATACATGGGCACAGTCCCATGGCGTCCATCAATCAAGCCGTCAAACTCTCCCGAGTGGCGCGAGGGTGGGAGGTTGGAAGGGGAGGAGGTAGGGGGGGCGGCGGAGTCGGAGAGGGATGGAGGGGGGAGCACGGCCAGACTTTCCCCCCCCAACACCCCCAATCCTCCAGAGAAGAGAGAAGAACGAGGGCGTAATCCAGCACAGGTGTACATCGAAGCCCAAGAGAGGAGGAGATGGCTTATCGCGGAATTATGATGAGTCGCAGGCGTGTCGAACAGAGAATGAAGAGCTTTGAGGGAGGAAATGAGGGGAACACACTTATGGCAAGGGCGTGTGTGTTTGTCTGCTTGTCCCTTATAGGGTTGGGTGTCTCCCTCCTTTGGGAGGGAAACGAAAGTAAGAGAAGGCGGAAGAAGAGGATTCCATCTCCTCTTATCACTTGACTGACTGACTGAATGGTGGCTCGAATCCGCTGCTGTGGGGAGTAAGTACTCGGAGCTTCGACCGCGGACTATAATTATTTCAGAGTCCTTAGCATATCCCTAAAATGAGAACGGGAAGCTTACATCGTTGTTTGAGCGATATTATTATATAGTCATATTGGAGAAAAAAAGAAGTTTCAAGCTTGTTGTGGTGGAAGGATTCCATGATAAAGAATGAATAAATTCCGCTTTCTCAGGCGAGATATTGTAGAACAGCATTTTCATTGATACACAAAAGATATCACGCTGTCTACCTTTTGTTACAAACTTGTACTACACGTGTTTCGACTGTCTTGCAGTCGTTAGTCGTACCTGATGATGAGTGCAAGACAGTCAAAACAGGTGTAGTACGAGTTTGTAATAAAAGGTAGACAGTGCGATATCTTTTGTGTATCATATATAATGAAGGTAATGCAAATTTCGACTTAGATAAATTGTAATCGACATAGATTTCGATGTACTACATCGTCATCAGGCACATCACAGGCACATCGGGCACTGCAGGCACTCTTCCCACTGCTTTGTGAACCCTTCGGACTTCCCAATTCTTCCTAGCAATGCCTCTTAAGGCCGTTTTTCACGGTACATTTGTTTGCACAATCTATTGTGCGAACGCTTGCATGGGGAAAAATTGTACAGTGTAAAGCGGCAAATTGTGTGAACGCTTGTGCGAATGTCTGAATGACTGAAAGGGAAATAGAACCAGCTCTAATTCCATTCAGACAAGTACACAATTTGGGATTCATTCGTTTGTACAAAAACTTGCATCGTGTAAAACGGTCTTTAGTGAAAGGTTTTTACCACATTGTATGCTTTTCCCCCATTACCCACCCGTCCCTCCCCCTCACCTGGACTTCCCTCGCTACTCCACTCCCTCCTCCCCTCCTTGTCCTCTCCTTCCCCTCTTCCCACCCCTTCTCCTCTTTATTCCAACTTCCTTCACCTTTTGTATATATACTCCTCTTGCTCTGGTATTTGTGCATGATGATGATGAAGTGCATCGAAACCTAGTTCGATCAAAATTTATCCAAGTGGAAATTTGCATTGCCTTCTTTCTTTATGAGTCATATTGGAGGCCATATTCGAATTTTACTGATTTTACAGCGGTATGAAGCATGAAGTATATATATATATATATATATATATATATGTATATATATATATATATATATATATTGCAATGTTAATGATTCAATTATATCTTTCTATGTAACAGGAATTCTCAGAACTTAAATTATGTATCTGTGTAAGTCTTTAATTTGACTAATTTTTTTACGTGGTACGTCTAAAAGTCGTCCTTTACAACGGAAGGTTTTATTATGATTCTAAAAAGACTTACTGCGGTGACAATTTTGTCCCAGAGTTGTCTCTACTAAGCTGAGAAAATATACACACTGCTCATATTTAAATGACAGATCTAGGCGTCAGATATTCCTCATTTTTTTAAATAGTCCCCTTTGAGGGCACATATAAGTATCTATAATATATGTGAAACGGTTCGTACTTATTCGCAAATATCTCAGGCAGTAGTGCGGTAAGGGGCTAATACTTTGTACGTACATACAGCCATGTAAAGTTTTAACGAAGACGGTAAAAAGTGAATTGTTTGAGAGTGTCTTGAGAGCAGATTACTTTTTATGATGGTCATTATTGTATACGGGAGGAACAAATATTTGTAAATATTTAAATGGAAATGTAAATTTCTCATTTTATCGCTTTTGTCCACACTGAGGATGAAGTGTGGCGTCACAACGATATTCTCTGTGTCACTGAGTATCTCGAGCCTCTCCCTACCTAGTCCCTCTAAAATTTCTGAAATACTCTTTGTTAGCTCACAGTAGTATTTAACGATTTTTTACCTGTAATTCACCACTGGTGAGTGACACCAAGTAAAACTATGCCTATGCCCGCCCTCGCGGAGTTTATTTTCTGCGTGACATTTCGTGTCAACGGTTGTAACTCCATATGACCGTACTTTGGATGAGTAGGTATGACAGTACATAGTAAAATGAAGAGTGTTTTACTACGTCAATTCTATGTTTACTTAAATACAAAGTACTACATTCTGACCGTCCCATACCCAGTTGGAGGAAAGACACATGATGTATTCAATAAATTTATGGGACCCATAAGCCATGGCAACCGTTCAATAAGTTTTTATATCACGGTCAGCTGGGGAGGTTATCTTATCGGCGTCTTCTTATTTATTTTCCCAGCATAATTTCATCATGACGTCATCATTTTATGTTTTTTTTTCTTTCATTTTTCGTAGAAATGTTTTGGAGAGATTTTTGGCCTCGGGGCAATGCGCGTTGAGAGGGGAAGGGGCTGGATGCCACAGTCGTGTTCCTCACATGTCCCACCGCGAAGGCACTGTCACCCGATAGCCTTCGTCTCATTTGAGTAGCCTCACCTGTTGCCCTCTTTCATTGTCAACACCCTCCTCCAAAAGTGGGCTGAACACCAGGTTTTCCTCCTCCAAGTGACGCAGCTCTCCGCCCGGTGACCAGAAGTCTAAGAATGCCTTCATTGTGTTCCGGCCATGGCGGTATGCGAACCCCCTCGCGAGACTTTTCTTCAGCGTTCTTCGAAACCATTAAGATTGTCCTCTCTGTCCTTCTCGCCTCTTGGTATTACGACACAGTCCTTATAACTACATCAATATTTTGCTAGCGTGATGATGTAGTCGGTGACGTGGCTTTTGTTTCCAATGTCTGTATGCAACCTTGTGTAGAGCACTATTCTCTTCATTTTGGATCAACCGATTATGGATTTTGTAATATTTACAATTAATGTCAACACCTCTCGTCCTTTTTGAACGCCAACAATGAGTGAACGTCATCTACTTCTGATTGTTTGCATATGGGACGCAATGAAATTTCTTTATTTTTTCAAGGAAGGCTCTATCCGCAAGTCTCCCCATGGCTAGTCGCCATGACACTTCTACATCTCTTCCAAACGATGGTTTGTCGTGAACAGTCATCTACAAGATCTCCTTGTCCTCGTTGTTTCCACTTATAAGCCACGGTTCTCCTCAGAGTGTATATAATAACTCCGCGTATCGTTGTCTTTTTGGGACAGGTAACGCCATTGTCATTTTTCGTCTTTTGCTGACGTAGGTCAGGTCGCTAATATCTATCAGCGGGGGACAGGGAATCGGTTGTTGGAGGACTGGGTATTTCATGTTTAGGGAACAGCAGTCTGCACGCTATTCTCAACGACGCGTGGAAGAATGATCCCATTCGAAATGTGTTAGGTGTCGCAGAATATCCGCAAGGCGTGCGGCGATAGGAAGTTTTTGGGCACGGGAGAACAGAATCGTCACCAGTCTACCAGTCCCAAGTCTCCAAAGTGCTGCGGGGTCAATAACATCAAACGGTTTGCTTCGTGTTTGCATTTTCTCTGCGCTAAGTCCACGAGCGCAGCTTTTCTGAAGAGCACAGGAGGAGGTTGGACCACGTGCACACTGTGCCAGCCTGCCCATGGGACTGTGAAGTTGGTTCGGGACTCTCTATAGTGAATGCCCTCCTCGTCCATGTATATGCCTCCCTTTCATTTTCCCCTTTTTTATATCCGTGTTCTCGTTCTCATCATTCCCCACCAACACCACTACGAAGAAAAGTCCTTCCCAGCAGCACCTCTGTTTACACTCCATGGGCCCGCAAGGATTTTGAGTTGCGAGGGATGGGGTTGGGACATGTAAGCAGAGGTGTAACAAGGAATTATCCTTCTGCTGGAAGTAGTAAAATAGAGAAAGATGGCGTAGTCGCGCTTGTAAAAAGGGCGAAAAACGGTGATATTTGAACGGAAATCGTGAGAAAATGGTTAAAAACAGATAAAAAAGTGCTATAATAATAAATGTGGGTTCTTTACAATGAGGTTTTGGATGGTACGTCGTTGTCTAATGAATTATCCAATCTAGCGGACGGTACGATGGACTTACTCTTGGTGTCGCACCGTGTAGTTCTTATGTCTTCCCTGATCGCTTTCGCCTCCTCTGCATTTGCGTCGGTCAAAGTGTCTCATTAACTCATTATAGTCGACGAGGGTTGCAGAAACACTCCATTTACTTATTGCTTTTATCAACGATCTCACAACTTATGGAATGGAGTTATGCGTTCTATTAATAGCCAATGTGGTGCACACACAATGCACCCCTTGGAGACTTAATTAATTGGTAAAAGAGTGATTATGCGGCCAAAAACAGATTTGATCACTTTTTGCGAACAACAAGTTTGTTTACTTTTGCCGACTAATTATTGCGAGCATTAGCAAATATACACAGGATATAAACTTATGAATTTTAATAGTTTAATGAGGGCCATGCATCTTAATGCATCTCATGACTATTGAGTCCATTACTAAATTGTATTGCTACTGGTCATTATTTGGAAAGATAAGTCGATAATTATGAACGATTTATTATCATAGTTCACTCAACTAACTAAATAAGTCCAGGGGATCGGGTTGGTGTGGTGGCTAGAGTACTGGCTAACCACACGGGCGGCCAGGGTTCAAATCCCTGCAGAGGAAGATGTTTTTCAGAAGAAACCCGATCCCTACTTGAGTGTCTTGTGGAAGGCACTTCAAGTAGAGTACCCCGTCTGTCGGATGTGACGTTAAGCCGTGTTCCCCTTGGCGCCTTTTGTTAAGAGCGGGGTAATGCCGACGCCGGGTTTCCATCCACCCTTCCTCCCTTACCTATCCCCTACGGCGCAAATGACCTTAGCCGTCGGTCGCCTCCCCAAATATCCAATTCAATCGAGAAACGAGGGTGGTGGCAAGTGGCGTGGGTCACGCAGCAGTCAGAGAGTTGAACGCACGCGAGCACGGAGACATGAATGCCGGCATGGGACAGGAGGATGCCCGCGACTCTGATCTAGGAGGCCTTCGACGGTATTAGTTGACCGTCTACGTTTTTCTTGTAATTCTTGACAGGGTGCAAAGTAATTGGCCGTGAAGATGAGGGGAAACAGTCAGAGGGACACGACCTACGAGCGAGGGACATGAAGGAAGCTGTCATGCTCCTCTGCATTTCCACGTAACTAAAAAAATAATTTAGTTTTAGGTGTCTTAAAATAAGCAATAGCAAAAAGCCGTTTTTGTAGTCTTTCACCCGCCCATGGATATGGACCCCGTGATATAACTCCTGAGTGTAACTATAACTGGGTGTAATCATAATCGATGCTGGGAACCCATAAGCCTATCATACATTACCTTCATGTGTATTTTCCCTTCCACATTTTCTTCATTTACTTAAGTTAGCAGATAATAATAAAACACGGCTTAAGTTTCCTTGATTGCAAATCACTTGGAACGTATAAGACGGTTATTTAAAAAGTTACCAATAGAAGACCTACAGATCACTCCAATAAACCAACCCCAAGCGGTCTTTATAATCACAACTACGGAGGTAAAATTACTATTTTTCCAATTTATGTCTCTAGTATTACGGCCTTAAACCATTCTATGGACAATTTTTAGCTTTTTTTTGCAAAAATACTGTGGACTTTCCAGCATAATTCGAAGAAATACGAGCTTCGGTCCGTTTCCCGAGTCTCATCTTGTTCGCAGATGCATAAGTGTGCAACATTTCCTGAAGGTAAAAGTTCATGTATCTTTTCATTTGACAGAAAACCAAATGTAGATTACACTAACAAATCAGTGTGTTTTAGTTCAGGGAAGATGAGATTATCTCTAATTAGAGGAAAATATTTGAAAACTATAATATAAAATATTTTAAACTGGAAGGCTAAAGGGTACCAATATCCAATGTAATGAAAAATTTAACGAGTGAGTTATAAACTAAGTTCATTCGTAAATTGTTAAATTTGTGCACCGAAAATTCTCTCTATCTCCAACGGCGCTACAGCCCTAGTTGAGCCTTGGCCTTGTCGATTGTTCGTCTCCATCCATCTCGGTCTCTTAACTGTTCTCTCCAGTTCCCTATCTTTAGTATGTCTCCTGTATCCTTGCTTATATAATCTTCCCACCTTGCCCTTGGTTTGCCCACTGGTGTCTTTCTTCCCATACTCTCAAAAAAGACTTTTTTGCCACTCTTGTCTCTGGCATCCGCTGGGCATGTCCTGCCCATCGGAGCCTCATCAGCGTAATGTGTGAGTAAATTTTGGGTTCTTTGTAGTTCATATATTTCATGGTTCCAACGAATTCTCCTTATCCCTTCACTGTTTACTGGCCCATAGATTCTCCTCAGCGTTCTTCTTTCTAAGCTTATCCAGTATTTCAGCAGATGTGGCCGTCATTGCCCATGTTTCACTTCCGTATGACAGAACTGTACGTATAAGGGTTTTATAGAGTTTGACCTTTGTTTCCCTGTACACATTTCTAGACTTAAAGACAGGAAGTAGAGAGTAGAAGGTACGGTTTGCTGCATCTATTCGCTTCCTAATTTCCTTGGTCTCATCGTTGTTCGAGGACATATTGGTACCCAAATAGGTACACTAGCACCTTTCTGCGCACCTTTCCGCGGTTATCTTGCCCTTACCAGGTCTTTTTTCGCTTAAATAGCAAAATAGCAAAATAGCAGTTGGCGCAACATAACTACGAGGAATCCTGAGGCTTTTCATCACGGCAAAAAGGCAAAATCCTGTATTCCGCGGTTGGGGATGAAAAACTATTTGCTGAATACTCCAAACTCCAAATAAAAACCTTCACCGCATATATACATTCGCCCCACTCTTTTCCTTCCCTCAAAGGCTCCAAATTGCTTCTACTCTATAACATACCCATTCCATCTTCAATCTTGCCGTTAACCTCCAACCTAGCCTAACCATACCTAGTGCCCGCTCTCATTTACCTTGAGACGACGTGCAGTGCACATCTCTCAGTAGTTTGTGAAAGTGAAAGCCTGGCAATGGGTACTATATTAAAATTGGTGACTGATTTGGGGTTGTTTTAAAGTCAAATCACATGTTGGCTAAACCTTGAAATATTTGGTTTGTAATTCGTAAGCTCGAGAAATTAACCATTTTTTTTTGTTTTATTCAGTATACTTGTTTTGTTCCACAGTTCCTCCTTTATCTTACTCGAACTTTGAAAATAAAGATGAATGAGAAATGTCCACCCCTCTCCCGTTGACCCCTCATAGGGAAAAAGATAATCGCAATGGTATTCATATGGCATATATGTTTAGCAAAGTTATTGCATGAAGCGAATAGCACTTGACGGAAAAGGAACTTAAAATTGAAATGAGTTTTCGGATAGTGGTTTGGAAACTACGTTTACTTGCGTTACAAAGGAGTGGACTGTTGAAAGGTGAGAATGAATAAATGGACGGAATAATATATTGGGAACAAAGTAATGGGCGTCATTTGAAGAGACAAGTAATGGAAAAGTATACGCAAAACTATGCATGATTAAATTAAAGCTACTTGTGAATTATTACCGATTGCAATTACGAATAACCTTTTCAAAGAATAATCAATAAAATGACAATTAAGATCACTTTGGGCAATATGTTTATCATGAGCGGGATTTTTTGATTAAGAGTTCGTAGAATATATTTACGTACACGAAACAAGTGAATCAATTTTATTTTATTTTGACTTGCAAAATACCAAAAAGAAAAAATCATTCGTCTCCGTGAAATTTCGCACTTTTATGCAGTTGCGTTTGACTCCGTAAATGTAATGTAGCGGCTTTTATAAGTATCCTCGAATTTAATTTTAACTTTGTATCTCTTAGATGTAGCTAATAATTTTTAATAGTATTAAAGGAAGTTTCTCGTACATCACCAAACAGTTCGGTCTTCGAAGCCTCATTACTAAGTCTTGACCTATTGGAGGATATTGTCTCCCTGAGCACTGTTTAATGAGACGCTTAACCCTTAAGTAGGTGGGGTCCTTTGATACCCCCATGTTGAATTGTTTAGATCTTCGCCAAATTTGTTTATTTTACATTGCTATTTTTTACGCTAGATATTTAAAGCAGGATAATTCAACATACATACCTTTAATTTTTTCCTATTCGTTGATCTAATTATTTCTTCTATTTGCTTATTTCAATAGATATGGGTACATAACTCATGTATTATATTATTTACAGATCTTTTCAAAGGTAAATAAAATTTCTCGTAATATATTTTATTCTAAAAACCTTATTTAAATAATTTTTGCTTAAAGAAATAATTTATTGCGATATTTCATAGCAAATATTCATGTCGAATTATGTTCAATTTTTTCTCTCTGAATACCACACTTTATCATCTAGAGAGTAGTTCATTACCGATCACACATGTATTGAAATCAAAATATCAATTGGTCAGAAGTATGTAATATGTAAATAATATTGTTTGTTGTTTTATTAATTATTAAAACATATTTAATAATACATACTATACTATATATACTATATACTATACGTATAATTAAATACTCTGTACTGATATTATGATTACAGCAATAATTTTAAAAAATGGAAGATTAAAGTAAGTCATATTTATTTTGTTCATTGAAATGATCAAAACAATGAGCGCATACAGTTTTCATGTTTTAAACCCATAGTTTTTGAATAGCAGCTGCAAAATTGGTTTGTTTTTTGTTCATATTTCTAGGGCAAATGGTGCACCTAGCTCTTACTTTCGCATCTAACTCATTGTGTCCCAAAGATGTTGAGCCAGGAATTTTTTAGCCTTTCTCACGAAGAGATCTAGGTACAGGCCTACATACTGCTCTTTTTCTAATCTGTCTGTGAACGAGTTCTCGACCAATCTTTCTGAGAAATAACCGCCGAACCCGCTTACTTTCGAGATAATTGGACATATATATTACTTGCTCGGTGATGCCTGCGATATTCAGAATCCTAAAAAACATAACTAATAGCCAACGCTTGCAACGTCTCGCGGTACCGTACGTCGTAAACATTTCGTCTACAGTGTCCACTCCTGACTTTGTAAAATTATAGTCAGTAATGATTTCAGGCCTACGCATTTATCCAGATCTGTCATCAATTGCAGTATCATGATGCATAGAAGAAATCATTATAACGTACGAATTTTCTTTGGAACGTAAGATAAGAGTGTCAAGCGTTTCTGAAAGGCAAAAATGCTAGTTCCTACAGCTCTATGCTTAGCGTTAGATTATTCTGGCGGAATTTCAACCTTGTTTTTCCTCAGGGTGCCTAGGTAAGTTATCCTATTCTCTAACAAGACTTTAACCAAGTGAAAACTGCTGAACCAATTATCAGCTGTAATATTTCGTCCAGTGCCTGCCATTGTTTTTGATAAACGCTTCACAACATCCCATGGCCGATTTGATAGGTGGAAAGGTCCTTCTGGCTGTGCTCCAAGATAAACTTCCATAGTCTTTGTGCACATCGTTCTGGCATCCGTCAAATTAAAAACTTAGATCCCATATTTTACTGACTTGCTTGGGATAAAATGATGAAGGGGACATTTTCGTCGAAAAGGAACCAATTGCTCATCAATTGCAGTTAGCTCTGCTATATTGTAATATTATTCACAGTTAGAGGTAAAAGTTTCAAAAACATTTCGGAAAGCAGTGAATTTGTCATTCTGACGTCTTTGCAGTCTGTCTGTTACGTCATCAAAGCGGACGCAACGCAAGAGGAAGAAAAACCTTTTCATACTCATTGTAGTATAAAACATTTCGATTCCAAACCCGTCTCCATCCCATAAATCACGGATATTTTGATGTCCAGAACGAATGGAACCTGACAAAATAAGAAGACCTGTGAAAGCCTTCATCTCCTCTTCATCAGTCAATTTTGCATCTCGATCTCTACTGAATAGCGAAGCAATTAGGGATATGTAAATATTTGGGCATGTGGTAACAATACGTACAGTAACATCATCTAAAAATAATTTGTAGCATTCAGTGGGGTTTTTGCATTTTTTCCTGTAATAATAGTCCCGACGAACTAGACACAACGTTCACTTCGGAGATCCTAACTCTGCATGAAGGTGGAAGACTTTTCCAATGCGTTACTTTGCCTTTTCCAACAAAATCTAATGAGGATGACCTATAGGGAGAGTCGTTGGCATTACACACCTCATCATCAGACGCATTGTAATACACAAGAAATAGCGCGCGGTGTGCTTCTGACACCGCAAGATTCTACTTGATCTCGATATAACTTAGCTATTCCATCTACAGTGTTGCAGGTCTTCATAGCCTCGCACTGCTTACATTTTAATAAAATTTGAATCCTCTATAGGGTTGAATAATGATCTCATGATCATCACTTTAGTTAGAAATGAGAGGAGGGTATCGAACTACGAAGACGAACGCAACACCTGGCGTCTCTGGTATACTACATTTGTAACGTTGGTAGGCGCATGGGATCTAAAAAGACCCGAATGCTGAAAAATATTTTTTTGCGTGAAATTGATCCATTAAAAAATAGAGGTTTTTTTATTTATCAGCTGCGTGTAGGTATTCTAGGAAAGTACTGGAAAAGTCAGCTTCGAAAGTGATTTATGAGATAAATATTGCGTTTACTAAACCCTTGGGGTCTTTAGAGACCCCACGCGCCTACTTAAGGGTTAAGTGGGACAATAGAGGGGACCAACTGCGTTCAACTTTACCAACAACCCCAACAGTCATGTAAATTAATTGGCCAAATTTATGTCTTTCGAATTATTGATGAGGTACGAAAATACCTTCCCCATTCAGCACTTTATTTACAATAATAAATGCACAAAATGAGTCCATATTCCGTAACACTCGCTGAAATCGGTCCGGTATTTTCTATAGACGTGCGTGCGAATTCCGATCCACTCCCAATCGACGTCCGACCCACGTTTCCACGGGATCCCGCACGCGTCAAATGTTTTTGACTGCGAAACGAACGGCACTGGATGACAGCGGTGCGAGGCACCGTTTGAGGGTCACGGGAGGGACCTGGTGTGCACATCGTCTCGTCACTCCCGACCCGATTCAAGAGCACTTTAAATTAGGCCGAGCGATTTCGGGATTCGAATCCCGGTCAAGTCAAATGATTTTTTCATAGCGAATTTCAACCCTATGTATATGCACCCGTGCGAGTGACTTCGTACCACATTTGTTACATGCAATGTTTGGAAACAGTAAAATATCTCGGAATTACCTAAACTTCAGATATATCGTGGGGAACACACATACAAAGCATATGTGGCACAGCATTAAAGAAACTAGGTTTTGTTAAGCGTGTAATAGGAAGGTCGTCGGAATGAAAAAGTAAAAGAGCGATACAACTTTGCTCTGGTTAGGCCACACCTCAAATGCGCCCCGAGCATTTGGGACTCTGGTCATACAGATTTAACCAAAAAAATTAATAAAATGCAAAGAAAAGCAGCGCGCTTCGTTAAAAACTGCTACGAACGAACATATAGTGTTACACAACTGTTAGAGGGATTGAAGCGGGAGCCCCCAGAGACTCGGAGGCTGCACGCTAGGCTTAGGCTGCTTGAGATATTCAGAACTGGTGTGTTTTAGAGCGGCACAGAGAATATTATCATGATGCCTCACTACCTCACCAGGTCTGACAGAAGAGATAAAATGAGAGAGATACTCTGCTGAACAGATAGGTACAAAAACTCGTTCATTCCGCGCACAATAAGCGACCACAATAAAAACTGAGCTCCTCCAAAAACACTCTCATTGTACATGTCACCATTTCACCTACAAAAATTTTACATCTTTTCACGGCTGGTGAGCTACCACCCCCTGCCACACGCCCATGCGGCGGCTCGCGGGGTAGTATGTAGATGTAGATCGGAATGATGATCTAAGAATGACAAAGAATAGACAAAACGAAATGGAAGAGGCATGCAACCTGTGTATGAAGAGACAATCGATTTCAATTATCTGCCAACTGTGGCTGCACCAGCGGTTTATTCATTTGTAATAATGTCCAAAATATCGATATATCGAGCAAGAATGAGAACAATAGAAGTAAGATCAAAACAATGGATTATTCTTGTGCAGCATATCACTAGCCATTGTAAATTTCAAATTAGTTGGAAGAGGTCAGTATCAAACGGATAGCACCTAATGAATGGAACCTGAAAAGTGTAATAAAAATAGAAATTCGAGGGATTTAACGGCCAGATTTTCGCGTTATTTAAGTTACGCAATTTCATTTATTTATTTTTCTAAATAGAAAACATACATTTGTAAATACATTTATATTCATTACGATTGCCGCCTCAGTCGCTTGTTTGACTATATTTCAAAGGAACTACACGCGCAGCTCAATTCCGAAGTAAGGAAATAGTGACTAAATAGTCGTCTTACTATTATTTAATTGCCACATGAATTTGTGCGATATTATGTATCGAATCTCGTCGCAAAGATTTATAGTACTTTCTGTGTGTACTCCTTTCCAGATGGTATGCAATGCATAGATAGATATGGTATCCGATTCTAATAACTGTTACGATATTAGCAGTATGGTATCCATAATATTTCATAGCATCGGCACCCATGTTGCTGGCAGTACCATGATACCGTTGAAGCCAAAAAAGTTGAAGACGGATCAATAAGAGAGAGAGACACACACAGGGTTCTTTGAAGCAGATTGCATCGAACGATTTTTACGGAACAGTTTTGGATCAAAAATACGGAAAAGCTGAAGTGTATTTCTTCCGCAATCGTGATCAATGAATTCCTTCGAGGTGAAAGAAGATGGAGGATAGCAAATGAAGCCGATGTGTAATTTTTTCAGGCGATGCGCAGTGAAAAGAAAGGAAATGAACATAAATATTTGTCTTTCGGAGATGAAACGGACGAAAGATTTTGAATGCTGATTTCGAGAGCGCGTTTTGTGAGATGGATTCCAATTCCTATGAGTCGGAAATGAAGGAGGGAGAGAGAGAGAGAGAGAGAGAGACGAGAGAGATGGGAGGAGAGGGGTGGGGGTTGGAAGAGGAGGCCAAGGGGAAAAGAGGGTGGGGGTTGGAAAGGGTGAGGGGGCGGCCGGGGGTTGGGAGGGGATTTTTTGGCGCAGGGAATTTAAAAACTAAATAAGGCGAGAGAGAGAGAGGCGAAATGAGGTAGGGACTGCTAACGGAGGGGATAAAAGGACGGACTTATACCGGCAGAATACACCACCGCCCTTCTTCCACCCCCTTTAAAATATCCAGACGCGGTACAGATGGCTCTCCACAAGGAAAAGGGGACTCTGGAGGGTTTCGCAGTTGGGTCGTCTGGGGTGGGTACGAGAGGGGACGGTGTCAGAGGAAAGGAAAGGAGGACGGAAGATGCGGAGGTGGTTTTATTATATATATATATATATATATATATATATATATATATATATATATATATATATATATATATATATATCTCTCAGACCCGTTGCCCGGGTGGGAGGAGCGAACGACGAGAGAAGAGCTCGGTGACTTGGCGAGTGAGTGTGTGTGTCTGTGTGTGGAGAATTGGGGTGAGCGAGCGCGAGATGGTGGGATGGTGGGAAATGGGAGCGGGGGAGGGCGAGGCCCTTGGGGGGGTGGGAATTGTGGGGCGGAGGGGGCAGGCGCCGCTGCATGCGCACGGAGACGTGAAATTGAAGCGGCAGAGTGGGGGAGGGATGGGGGAGTGGGTGCGTTGGGGGAGGAAGGAAAAAGTTGCAGCGTGTGTGTCGCGCAGAGAGGAGGGTTGCGACGGGGGGTTGAGGGGAGGAGGGTGGTAGGGTGGGGGTGGATGGTGAACATAAGGGAGGGAAAGGGAACGGAGAATAATCTGCGACATCGCTTTTTGATCAAGGGTTGAAATATACAGATGGGAGATATGGACAGAGTACATTCTCATTACTTAGCCCTTCGTTGTAAATGAAAAGTATAACTTAGTTACTCCACACAGATTTATTAACAGGACGACCTAGGTTTCGACGAAGCTCGTCATCATCAGGTACAGTATTACAAGAAGACACAGAATACTTAGTCACACAGAATCGGGGGAGGTAGAGGTGGTGTAAGAAGGGGAGTGGGGAGATGGGAGTTCGAACATTGGGGAAGGGGCTTAGGCGAGAAGGGGTAATGGTTTGCAAGGAGGAGTTTAGGGAAGGGAGAGAGGAGGCCTTGGTGCTGACAAAGAGGTAAGGATGGCGGGGGGAAGGGTATTGCAAGCGTAAGGGTCGTGTGAGAACACCGTAGACAAATCCGTGACCACACTAGACTCCAGCGCGGGAGGGATAAGGTTAGGAGCGGAGATGCCCCCGATGACTCCCATCTCCCCACTCCCCTTACACCACCTCTACCTCCCCCGATTCTGTGTGACTATGTATTCTATGTCTTCTTGTAATACTGTGCCTGGTGATGAAGAGCTTTGTCGAAACCTAGGCCGTCCTGTCAATAAATCTATGTGGAATAACTAAGTTATACTTTTCATTTACAATGTTAAGCAAATTCCACGAAGTCACGCCGGGGACTACGGCATATACTTAGTCCTTCCTGTAATACAATGTATATACTATTATGGAGCGTGCACATCTTAGCAAGGACCGTGCGCAGTGGAAAACCGGCCGTCCGAGTGGTGTCTAGAGAAATGAATCCTCGGTGGAGTGGAGAGAAGATCAAGAGGAAGAAGAGAAGAGCGGGCTTTTGCACATTGCGCAACTAAGGAGGGAATAAGGGCTTCGCGACCATTGGGCGGTGTGGGCGAAAACGTGGGTCGCGATGCCCAACTTCTTTCCCAAAAGAACGCATGCGATTTCTTGCCACACCTGAGTGGACACTTCGTAAAAATATTATCCGTTCTTGTCTTCGTCAGTCTTTTGAAACGACTCAAAGAGAGTTTATGGCTTTCCTTGCGTAATTTTATCGCCCAAGGCTACTGTATTGCCATCTATCTTTTCCAATTCTACAAAAATATCATGCCTTTCTCGCCCCTGACGCCTTTCATCATCGACTGCCAATCCTCTTCGCCTCCTTCACCTTCCACGTGAATTATGCACACGACACAAACTTTGGCGATTAAACTTGTTTTAGAAAACACAATGATACTGAAACCCATCTCAGCGACGAAATAACAAGTAGTTTTTCGTGTCAAGAATGTGCTTCACTAGCTAGCTAAGATCTCATCATGTTCCGTGAAATCTGATATGACATAAGTTAAATTTTTGGGGCCATCTCCTCGCCCTCATGTCGCTTTAATCAAAGCCAAAAACATTTTGCAGTCACACGGTACTCTATGACGTAACATCTTTCAGGCGAATCCACAGTTGGTGAAACAAGCGGCTCTTGATAAGGACAAAACCATAAAAAAACGCGTAATTGCTGAGAATTGTAACAAGAGGATGAAAACGTTCAGCCTGCGGTGCGTTGGCAATCATCAGAGGAGAATCGTGAAATTTCAATCCCGAAGTTCTGTGACTGAGTCAAATTTATCTCGGGAGGTCATTGTAATCGAATAGTGTCATATGTGGCTCTGCCTGTATGATGTGCGTATGAATGACTGGTTGGGGAAAGGAAGAGAGGGAGAGGGGGTAGAGAGGGCGAGAGGGAAGAAGGGAGGAGTAAGTTATTCAGACCCAATCGGCGTCTTTATTCTAAGGACTTCGGGGAAGCGTCGGAAGGTCACCATAATGGGAGGATGATTGGCACAGTAGAAGAGCAACTTTTTCATTCAATTTCTTGATACCATGAAATACTTTAACAACATATGAGGCACTCTATCCAAAGCGACTGTTTTTATTTGTTAATATAAAACAAACATCTGTTTTTGGCGGTAGCTACTTGAGACATACACTGCGTAGATTCATGGTTAAAACTGCACGCTCCACATAAATTGTGCACTTAGGGTTTGATAACAATAACACTAATTTAATAGCATTAAAATTGGCAGCTGCGGAATTGTGGAATATTTTAATAGACATGGTACAAAGAACATCTTGTATTCCACACTCTTATTACAGTACCGACCTACTAGGTTACAACTGTCCAGCGGTCATTATTAAGACCTTGAAAACGACTGTATGGTAGTTGAAATCTAGGTCGGCATAAAAGCATTTGTGTGGAATATGGAAAGTTCTTTTTGTCATGTCTAACTCTCACTTGGTAAAAGTTATTTGATGATATAATTTGCAGAGCTGGTAATTTTCTCAGGTAATAGGGAGATCAAAGCGGTTAAAATGCGCCCGTTAGTGTAACTTTACGAACGATTCAACCTGGATGTATTCAAGCCACTCCCATGAATCGTCCCGATTTATGTGGACGAAAGCTTCCATAAAACACTCGCGATTACCAGGAGAGCGAGCAATCGTCATCTCTTGGCCGAAAAGCATCAAATCCTTATCATATCATCCATCATTCGACGTCACATGTTGAAATTCAGACTCATGAAAGGTCGGCAGTGGTCTTATTTCTTAAAGGGTGGATCGATCGGAGTCTCAATGTCAAAGCCTGGAACTTCGGATTCGATCACGTTCGACCAAGGGACCTTAAGGAACTATGGACTCACATACCCTAGAATGTTTTAGTCTTCCCTGTGAGTCCATTGTGCTAGTGCGACAGTTTCATCGCCGTTGCTGTCAGTCTCTTCAGGGTAAGTCCACGGTAGCCTTCGCAATCGAACTCGCCAGTTGTTGCTTTCGCGCCATAGTGGTAACGTTCATGTTAGCTGTCGAACGCTAACTGTTTGCACATCCTTGAGGTTACAGATTATGGAACTCTTCTTTATCATACAAGCAGAGCGTGGGAGGAATTTTAGATGGACCCAATGTTTTCAGGTGCAACAGCGCGCGTTTTTGTTCATTTGACGACTGTTTATCCTACATTAGAGGCGTCTTCAGGTCAAATTGGAGAGGTGTGACCGATGCCAAATTACTTTGGAAAGCTCCAATAAACATTCTCTGTTCATTCCTACGTTTCAAGGGGTTGAAAAGCCGTTTCGGTGTTGAAACCAGTGAATACCCAACCTCCCTGCTGATCTGTTCTGGTTTCTTGATGCTTTCAAGGGCCTCGCGAATCACTTTTGGGAAGAAAATGCTTTTCTTAGCGATCACTCTAGTGTATCGTGGCCAGGTGCTGACAAGGCATGTACGGTGATGATTGAGAGTCTGAAGTCTTATTTCATCAGAACTCTGCAATGTTCTTTCATAAGAGGATGAAAGACATTCGTGAGAAAAAGTTTACATCCTCACAACTCGCTGAAAAACAGCGTTGCGACGTGATGCCGTTGAGATAGATGGAGAGGGAATTGACCCACGTAACTATGTCCTGAGACCTAAAATCTCCACAATATTGAATCCCCCTGTTCTTACCTAGTTTTCCTCTGGATAGAACGGACGAGTAGACGCATCAGTGGGTATAAACCATGAATATACCTTATATTGAAACCTTATGCTGAAAATTTAAGGCAAGTGAATCTTAAAACATGTGTTAGTTGCGAGGAGGTATTGATACGTCTCTAGTATTCAATGTTTTCCCGGAAATACGGGAAACTATTAAATTAAAATAATAAAAATGTATGCGAAGAGAGCATTTTCAAAAATTAGATCAAATTTGATTTCAAACTAAGTATCGATGGAAGACATCGCAAAACTGCAAAATTAATGTGTCAGCTGGTGAGCTTGGGACAATCTATGGTAAGAAAGATTGTGGATAACATTAAAGCTGCAACCATTTGGGGACCACAGTTAGCTCAGCTCCCTTTTGCTCCCAGTCAATGTGAAACACCGACAATGCAAAGAATGAATCGCCCAGCGCCTTTGTATCCGAGCACTCCCCGCTCCGTAGAAAGTGTCCGCAAATCAATAATGTACCCGATCCTCACTAATAGTTACTCCGCATGAAACGCTGCCAGAAAGCCAGAAAACAAGAATTGAGTATAAAAACAAAACAAAATCCCACGCCGAATTACTTATACTCCCTGGTTCGTCAGAAATATATTCATCCACCAGAACATGAAAATTCCTTCACTACACTCCCACCAACAAGCCAACGCAAAATCGTTCGCCAAAACCACAGGCACCCTTGTATACTCCAAAACAGACCACTTTCGGAGAAAAGTGGTAAGCCCCATTTCAAGTACCCCCACCCAGCGTAGCCCATCTACATCTGCATACTACCCCGCGTGCCGCCACATGGGCGTGTGGCAGGGGGTGGTAGTTCACCAGTCGTGTAAAGATGTAAAAGTTTGGAGGTGAAATGGTGACATGTCCTATGAGGGTGTATTTTCCCAGCCTAAGCCTAGCATGCAGCCTCCGAGTCTCTAGGGGCTCCTACCTTAATCCTTCTAACAGTTGTGAGACACTATATGTTCGTTTGTAGCAGTTTTTAACGCAGTGTGCTGTTTTTTTTGTATTTTGTTAATTTTTTGTTTAAACCTTTATGACCAGAGTCCCATATTCTCGCGGCGTATTCGAGGTGTGGCCTAACCAGAGCCAAGTAGCATCTCTCTTTGAATTTTTCATCCGAGGACCTTCCTATTATACGCTTAACAAAACCTAGTTTCTTTAATGCTGTGCCGCATATGTTTTGTATGTGTTCTCCAGACGGAAGAAGGTGTGCGTTCGCGCATTGAAGAACGCCTGCCTGCCTGAATCTGCGATGTGGTGCGCGTGATGCGTACACCGCACCGAGTCTCGGGCTGACTCGGAAGCAGAGGGCGGAGGTGCGACTCGACGTCATTCCTCCTCCTCCCTCCGTCTATCTCTCCTTCTCCCTCCATCCCTCCGGCAAGCATAAAGGTACGTTTTCATGAACGTGTTTCAGAGGAAGAGACGCGAAAGAGAGATCTTCAGCCAATCAGAAGACCGGATTTCTTCGCGTGAGTTCGCGTACGTTCGCGTAGATTCGCGTCGCCCGAGTTGAAATATTTTCAACTTTCGACGCGTGGAACGCGTAGAATCATGAACATGGCCGACCGGCGGAGTACAAGTTCTGTGGATGAAAGAACCATCTCCGGAATTCGAGAGAAGTACACGTACCTGTATAATTATAAGGACTATCGATACAGGGATAAAAACCTAAGGGAGAAGGCTTGGAGGGAGATAGGAAAATCCATAGGAGTGGAAGGTAAGAACAACTTTTATTTCCGATGATTCTCATAGCTTACATGTGTCGACGCATTGGTGGTAATGTCATTATGTTTTACAGCAAAATATGTGTCAGCTCGGAGGAAAGCCCTCTGGGATAAGTATGTGAGGGACAAAAAAAAGTCCAGAAGATTTTCTTTTACTATTTCTTCTCTGCTGTAGATAGCGCGTAGGTACCTCCTACGCGTAGGTTCGCGTACACGCAGGTTCGCTTGCATGCGAACGGTTCACGCGAAAAAATTACGCGTCTCGTCGCGCGCGTGCGCGTCTGACGCGTCCATGAAAACGTCGCATAAGTACTCGAATTTGTGACCCCCCCTTCCTGCCTCCCCCCTTCCTCCCTTCTGCCCGACATCGCCACCTCTTTCCGTGTGGTGCCGAGGGGAGGAGCGGGGGAGGGGAGGTTCGAGCATCTGAACGGAGAAATGAATGAAGCGGAAAGAGCCCTGTAATGCGAAAGAGATGTAAATGGGTGGGGGTTGGAGTTTGCGGGTGGACTTTCGGAGGGATTGGGGGGGGGGTAGAGGGATGAAGATGGGGTGCTCTCGAGAGGTGCTGGTTGACTTGCCGAGGAGCGCCCAGACGAGCGGGTCGAGAGGAGGAGGAGGCGAGAGCGATTAATTGCAGAAGATTTAACCCGAGATATGAGAGGGGGTAAGAGGAGGGCCGGTTGGCTTGCGAGGGGCGAGGTCGCTTCCCCCCCGCTCCCCGTTTCGGCTGCCGCTGCTGCGGAGTAGAAAATTGAGGTTTCCGAAGGTGGACGTGGGGAGCGGGGGATGTTTTTTTTCGGAGGGAAGGGTGTGTGGGGGGAGGGTTTGGGAGGCAGGGGGTTGAGGAAAATGGGGGTCAGCTGGAGGACTGGAGCAATACGGACCCGCAGCCGCCGCTTCAGAGAGGAAGGGGAGGGCGAGGAGGACCGGTTCGAAATTTCGGATAATTTCACCGCGAGAGCTTCCCGCACCCATCGCTGTGACCCAAAGGCCATCAAAGTTCTCAAGAGCACTCTTTATTTACCTTCAAACAGTACGTGCTTTCCTGAGAGGAATCTTTATCGTCACTCCCTACATTATCGTGATCTCATCGTCCCAAATCTCACCATTTCCTTATATGTTTGCTTATATACGAGTATTTAAAGTTCACAGAGACTCTTCGAATATTTCATTACTGTTATTTCCATTCCTAAAGCTAAGCAAAAAGCATCGACGACTTCGGGAGAATTTATTCATCCATTCCGAATTAGTGCAGAGCGATGTCGAATGCATCTGCACAAATTATTAAAAGCCAGGATAGAATGCGATGCTGTGGTTAAAGAGAAGCATTCAAATGATCAAATGATTGCTGATTTCCTAATAGGTACATCTCTGCTCCATAGGTTCGGGTCCGCGGCTTTACCTCTGAGATTGCGCTGAGTTGAGGAATTATTTAAAAGCTGGGCAGTTTGTATCACGGACGTCATGAAACATTTAGGACTGAAGATTCAGGATTTCGAAACCATGCTTAGTATTCCGAAAATGGAAATCGATTGAGAGAGGAGATTATGTGCATCGTAACAACCATCTGAACTTCTACAACGCAATGAGTTTTCATCTTCGCCCGAAAAATTGAACATTAGTTAGAAATAACTACATGACTTGTTGTCCTGATTTCAATGAAATGTGAGTACTAAACCATTATATATATAAAAAATATGGCTTTTAAGTAAACTGTTCCTTGAATTTTCTTTATTGCACTCCTCTTCATTGAATTTTATTTCGATCAATTTTCATATAAATGTCACCGTTTACCTTATTTTAATGTCTTGTCATGATTCTTAGGCAATGATGTCATCTCATAATGAAGGCAAAAATGCACAAAAGTCATTTAAAAGCTAAATAAAAAATTATTACTCGCCGTTAAATGTGAAACTAAGGCGCCTTTGTTGCTGCAGATTCTGGGCCTTTTAGAATCTTTAAAATGAGATCGCCAGGGTCACGTTCATGTCATTATAAAACCACTCATGACAAAGATGCGCTCATCACCGATTCATCTTTGGGGTTTACTTTCCAGTGCATTACAATCCCACCAGCTTATATACACCTATTTATTTAAACAAATCACGGACAAATCCAACTGAGGATAGCTCAATTAGCTCTTGTACACAGATCTCCATTTCTTTGTGGAAAAGTCCACGAGTTGTCCGTCATCATATCATCAGATTCGCTGCTATTCATCCGTCGCTTACTCCGCAGTTCCTCCCTCTTATCTTTGCCGTCTTCAATGGCAGTCACAGAAGTGAAGACTGCATTTTTAGTGTATTAATAACATGCAAGATCCATATAAGGAATCCTGTCTTCTGAAATGTGCTTGGATACCAATTTATCACAGGTGGGCTGCCAAATCGATGATTATAGGTCAAGCGGCAGTCCATGCTATTGTTGTCCCTATCTGATGGGCTCACTGCGACCACGGGCCACGGTTAGTTTGCTATCTCGCTTCACTTATTTCCGCGTGGTTTTTTTCTTATAAAATTTTTAATATATTTTAAATCTGACGGCTAGATCGTCATTTATTGGAGATAGAGTCCGGAGCAGCGGCGCGCCAATTTGGGCTACCTTGTGATATTTGAAGTGTCATAACATTAACATTTATTACTACAGAAGGCTAATATTTGGTAAATCGTCATTCCTCATTCTATTCTTGCTTTGTGCCAAAATCGTGAAAATCAGAGATGGTAGAGTTACGAATCCAAAGCCATTTGGTTGAGTTTGCGAGTAATCGCCCAATATTGAGTCTCATCTGGTTCACACCCATCTGTTTTCACCAGAAATTAATATCAATTGTTTATATGTTCGATTACCTTGTCTCTGCTCTTCCTCAGGAATGTGAGATGCAAAATGCTTGAAACGCGGAACTACAATCTCCACCGTGTGAATTGCCGTCACTGTGGCATGGGAAGAATTCTCATAGTCCTCTATCACGAGGAAACGTCTGGACGCTCGCAAATGGACCGAATGTGCCGGTAGGCTCACTTCCGTTGCCTTCCACGTGGCAAATGATTTCGTTTGACTGAGTACCAATCGTCACTCCAATGAGACGGCCTTATGATTTCTTTTGGAAATTTCACATATCGGGAATATCAGAGCGATTCACGGAAAATCCTAAATGTTGACCACTTACACCCATAAATCATCCGTCTCATCACTTACAATTAAGGGAGCCCATAGCAAGTTGTCAAGCAAAGAGTTAGTCTGCAACTAGATATTATTCTACCAGCCGCTGCATGGGCGTGTGGCAGGAGTTGTTAGGACACCAGCCGTCAAAAGGAGAGCGGTTAGCGGCGGCGAAACGGTGAAGTGTATTTTGAAGAAAGAAAGAAAGAAAGAAAGAAAGAAAAATATTTATTGTTCACGAAAATAATCCGTAAGAACAAAATACTATAGTGAATGCAGTTTACGAAATAATTATTTCAAAAAAATTGATGATATCTATCACAGCACAAAAACTTGTGTGTTCCATAATTTACAAATAATTAAATTATACAAAAATAAATAAACAATAATAACATAAAAACAACTTTGACAAAAAAATAAAGTAAACTATGTTATTCCCGGGAAGTAAGTAATCATGGTATTTCAATTAAAATGTTTTAAGAGATGTGCAGTTTCTAATCTGAGTAGGCATTTTGTTCCATACGTGGCAAGCTGTTAAAAGAAATGACTTATTGTAAACAGTATTGCAATGACCTGGGAAATACAATAGATTGGGATCAGACAGAGTGGACATTGTAGAAACGGAGGGACAACTGAGGAACAAATCATACAGCTACTTAGGTGATTTATTTTTAAACAGAACAAACGAAAAGAATCCTAGGAAGTACTCTCTATGGGATTTGACATTGAGCCACCTTAGTTGTTTATAATACGGCGTAATGTGGACGTCTCTGCGAAGGTCAAAAGGTATTTTGGGAGTGTTCTGAGAGGAACTCAGTTTTCATCAAGGTCACTTATAACTCGTGGTTAGAAAAAAATTTCGTCCCCATCTGTTCGCCAGTGAATCTCTCTTATTTTATCGCTTCAATCGGAACTAGAATTGTGGAGCGGTGAAAAATGACATCCTCCGCATCACACTGTTGTGAATTTCTCAGGAAAACTTAGCCCAGCGTCTAGCTTTGGAGTCTACGGCGGCGATTCATGGTGATTCACGCAACTCGTCTGTTTAACTATTTCTTTTTTAAGGAGGTTAGCTCGCGACCGTGTGAGTCAAAACCGCAGGGAAACTTCACTTATTTTGATATGCTTGTACGCTGTTAAAGGAATACTCCTCTCTCTTAAAAAATGCCTAAGCTATCGAAAGGAATAAGTAATGCACTAGAGATCCACAGTAGTCACGGAAAAGAGTTTTTGAAATAATGTTTTCAGCCTGGAAATTGAGTCAAAATAGTGTTTATACTTAAGGTATAAATGAATTTATATTATACTGACACTTTCAGTAGTAGTAGTATTTAGTTAATAGGGTGCGTCGACAACATGGTCATTTTGCACTACTACACGTCATGTTTATAAAAGAAATATATATGTTAAATACATTGGTATTAAAATAAAATTGCTAATATGTACTCTTAGTCAAAATTAAAATTAAAATAAATTTTACATCCTTAAATACTGTTAAAAAGGCCAGTTTCATTTAAAAATGATAAAACGCGTTTGAGAACAACAGAGTCATCGCCTAGGATCGACTTTATGTCTCCCGCTAACTGCAGCCTGCTACGGAAGCATCGGTATTTGTCACACTCCGTCAGGATATGCCGAACGTTGAGAGGGCAGTCGCAGTCATCACAGCGAGGTGGTCGTTTCTCCTCGGTGAAGAGAAAGGAGTGAGTCAAAGGGCAATGCCCTATCCTCAAACGTGCGATGACCACTTCCTCCCGGCGACTCTTCCTGACGGATGTGGACCACGCTGTCACTACTGATTTCACCCCGCGCAGTTTATTATTTTCTACGTTCCTCCATATATCTTTCCACTCTTCTAGGGCTACCTTTCTCAAGATAGCCTTAAGGTCCTCGTATGGTACCAGCGTCAGAGTTATTTCCTCCAAGTCAGGTGCCTCCTTCGCCAAAGCGTCGGCTCTTTCATTTCCAGGGATACCCACATGCCCTGGGACCCAAAGGATTGATACACATATTCCCCTTTTGCTAAGGGATATCAAAGCAGTTTGTATATCTTGAACGATTGGGTGCATTGAAGAAAAGCTATAAATGGAGTTCAGGGCGCTAAGAGAGTCCGAGCATATGACGAAGGAGCCACTGTTTCCTTCTATCCCTCCTAGAGCCATTTTTATTGCGAGGAGTTCCGCTGTGTAAACACTACACAGCGGATTCAACTTCGCCTTGATGGCTCCATGGTGGGATGAGACAACTGCACATGTACAGGCAGCTTCAGACTTAGAGCCATCTGTAAAAACTGGCACGACACCGGGGTTGCAGTGAAGATATAGATAAAACTGACTCTGGTATTCCAGAGTAGTGGTTAGAGCTTTCTTTCGCTGAGTGAATACCATGTTGATTTTAGGAGCGGGAGTTTCCCATGGCGGATGTTTGGGAAAGCCAGAAGGATATACTTCAGGAAGCGTGATTAGATGCTCGGATATAAAACTGTTGAATCGTATGCTTGCAGGCCTAGTGGCTCTGGTTCGACGGTTAAAAAGTTCTAAATAGCGGGGTTTAAAAACAAGGTTAAAACAAGGGTGAGTCCTCATAGATAAACTTTTGCTACATAGCCGCACATAAGCATATTTCTCCGATGGGACAAGAGCGGTTCTCCTGCATCCGCATAGATGCTTTGCACTGGACTCGTACGGATTACTTTCAGTAATTATGAAAATATTACAAATTGAAGTTAAATTAGAATATTCCTTCGTATTCACTTAAAAATCTCTTTTACTATTACTTTTATTATATTTAAACCAATCTGGCAACGTCGATGTAAGCCCTCGATGCAAGCGCCTTGTTTGAGTGTAGCAAATAGAAGTTGTCTTCGGTGAGGTGTGCTGCATTCGGTTCGTCTATTCCTTTTGAACGGTAGGTAACTGTTCCATTTTGACGATTTTATTTTATTACCATTCAGTGATGAAGCCCCTCTCCAACCTGAATGACTTATCCACCCGCCGGCCCTAGAAAGAAACCCTTGAACGGGTGCGTGTCCAGGGGGGGGACGGACGAGGGGCGGGTGGAGACAGAGAGAGAAGGTCGGAGAAGAAGAGGGCGTTGGGAGAGTCGTTTGGTCCAGAGGAGGCCATCCGGACGAGGGGCCGATGATTCAGGCGACGACGACAAACCCTTCCATTCGGGATGGGACGAGACGAGAGGGAGCGGTCCCCAGGGGTGGCAGAGACGAGAGAGCTCGCCAGGGCCGGCCCCGGAGATTGATGGTCACCCCGACACGAGAGAGCTGCCCCTTCCCTCCTCCTCACAAGGGGTCCTTTCCCCTCTCCCACCCCATTCCCACCCCCTTTGCGTCACACACACACTCTGAGGCCCTCTCTCCCGATAATTCACCAACACCCCCGACGGGGGGTGGTGCGCATTACACGACCCCAATCGGCCACCTTCCCCAATCGGACAAAAGGGGATGAGGGAGGGGTTGCGAAAGAAACGAAACGGGGATGGGGCGAGTCGCCCCCGCAACAGCGGCAGCACACTAAAATGGGCGCTTAATATGGTAATCCTCCCCCACCCCCTCCCTTTCCCTCGATAAACCTCCCCCCCCTTTAACATGTTGCGTCCTCTCTCGTCCTTCGATTCGCATTCCGTCCTCTTCCCCCCGAAACGGTCGTCAAGACTTCCCGCCCTCGCACCCCCGCCCCAATTTCCTCCCCGTGCGTGCGACGCCGTCTCCACCGTCAGCGAAGAGACAGACGAGAGGGGTCACGTCCCAAGAGATGGTCTCCATCTCATCTCTTTTTTTATATCGCTCGGATTGCGCGGAATTCAGACGCATTTACTATAAAACGAACATCTCACAATATGCCGAAGACAGGGGCTACTTTGTGACAGTTTTTTGTTTTTGAAAAGTTTCTAGGTGAATGAATTAACATAGAAAAATATAATTTTATTGGTAATAATCACCTTGGCAGCCTGATAAATGTAGGTGGAAATTCTACTCAGGAAATCAAGAGTAGAATAGTCATGGGAAAGAAAGCCTTTGAAAAAATAAAAGCTCTATTAAATGCCAATAAAATACCTATTACCCTAAGGAAGTTTTTTTCTGAATTCTTTGTATAGAGCGTGGTCCTATATGGATCAGAAACTTGGACCTATAGGAAAAAGGAAGTAGAGTATCTTGAAAGTTTTAAAATGTGGTTATGGAGAAGGATGATGAGAGTGAGGTGGACGGACAAGATGAGGAATAACCAAGTTTTGGAAAGGAATGACGAGAAAAGATCAATCATGAATGCAATAAGAAGAAGGAAGGCAAACTGGTTGGGGCATGTCATGAGGCATGACTGCCTCCCGAGTAAGATAATGGAAGGAAAAGTGAAATGAAAACGCAAGAAAGGCAGAAGAAAATTTGATATGTAGACGGATTTGAGGGAGAACAGGAGTTATCCAAGAGGTGAAAATGTGGGCGTAAAATAGAGAAGTTTGGAGGAGTCCAGTTGGAACCTGTCTTAGGACAGATCTACATTGATGACGAATCATTATTTATCTTATAATTACCAATTAGTCTTAAAATTAATCAATATTTTGACAAAAAATAGTTCAAAAAATAACTGTCAAAAAGTATCCTTTCCTCATGGTACGTCTTTGTGACAGTCAGATTTTTCTCTGTTATTAAATATACTTTCACATGTGCCTCAAATTCAGTCACATTGAGGTTATTTTAAGACTCCGAAGGACAAAAGAAAACAAATATTCAATGATTTAGGTAGAATTTGGGTTTCGTTTCCCTCTTTGCTTAGAAGCGCACTGCTCACTATTAACTTGTTTCCCTTCAGACTATTTCTTGGTCTTGGAACCAGATTTCGTCCCTTTCGTCAAGCCATCTGCAGTGTTACCGCACTATCAGTTGCAATAAAATACGATGATTATCAATGATTTGGTGATCAATTTTGGATAATATTTACCCTCAAAAACTTAAAAAAATACAACCCAACGCTTTTATCTTTCTCCGTGATCTGAGGAATGACATTGGCATCTATATCCGAGTTTATTTCATAGCAACTGTTACCTTATTCTTTATGCTCAGCAGACCCTGCATCACTTTTACATGAAGAATCTTCTGCCGAGAGATCTTTGTGGCTCTTATTGAGATAGATAGTTTGTATAAATACGACATATTCAGGTGATCCAACCTTTTTTTTAATTTATGCTAGGCATTTTGAAACCATTGTTTTTTTTAAAAAGGGTGACAAGATATCACGTGGTCTTTGTGACGATGACTTTCATAATGCTGAACCTCGTTTCTGAGGTCACCAATATTTAGTTGAAAAATGTAACAAAATAATTTCATTCATAAGCACTTCTTTCACTGCATAGTTATAATAAATTATGCATCCGAATAAATTCACTCTGAAAGTCAAAGCTGCCCTATATTTCGTTCGCAAGCAGAAAATATCAACAATTTCCTAAATATCATTAGCGGAGCAAGACCTAAAATAATTTAAAAGTCTGCTCAAGCCTCTTTGCATGTCTTTCCAAGAGTCGGTAACAAGTGGCAAAAGCTTCGAAAAGGCACACTACCCAAATATGTTCAACCTCAACGACTTTCGAATGCCAGATCTAAAATAGTGTCGTTGTGCATATGTGTCGCATAGTGGTTCGAGCTGAGATAAAGTAGCCGCGGTTCATATTGAAGAAAAGAAAAGTTTCTTGGTCTGGCTGTCGGTGTCTGTCAGTCAGTAGAAAATTCTCGAAAGGCAATACATCTTTTAGGTTCGTTTTGTTCGCTCGCAGTCTTTTTCTTCATTCCGCATACTTAAGTTAGGGTTACTGGATGAACTTAGTCGAGACGAGCGCAAAAGGAATGGAAAATCAAATGAAGATTCTTATTCTAAATACGAATTTTGTTTACTGCTCCATATCATGAAAACTTTGGTAAAATATTGATAAGTAGCTCAAAATGTGGCGTTTTTCCCAAACCGTCCCCTTGACGACCAATATCATTTTTTAAGCAAAGTACATTAAACAAATAAAGGGAACTAGCAGAAATGACTCTCAACGGAGGAGATAATAGTAAGAAATTATACAGTAGTTATCAATTGATTCCCACAACCTTATCAAAGTTTAAATAGAGTTCTATTGATGGCTGTTGCAAAATATCCAGTGTAAAGCCATTTTTCAGGTTGCCAAGAAAGTTTGCTATCGTTGAAATTGGAGAAAAAATGAGAATTTTTGCACTAAAAATGTAATTTTTAAGCAAAAAGTAAGTGCAGCACGAAATTTATCGCAAGAATTACATGTTCCATATTTTTCACCATCAAATAATCAAAAATTCAACCATGTTCTTCTAGTGCTAGTGTTTTGAAACACCAAAAATAAAAACATCTGCACCGATTCCAACTCTTTTATGATGGGAGTAACTGAGGGAGTTCCGTTCCAGGGCTCCAAGGGCCTTTAGCGGAAATTTTAACAAAGCCAGCTTTTCCAGATTTGTTCCAGGATAAAGCTAAACACGTACCATGTTAAATATCAATTAAATTGCTCCAGAAATTCCAGAGCGTATAAGGAACACACACACGTTCATTTATATGTGAATATGGTTTGAGAGATAGAAAGATAAAAGCATATAACTTGGAATGATGAGCTTTTGGCATAAGAATGACATATATACAATGAAAGCAATGGGAAATTAATTTTGGACGCTCCTAGGAAGGAGACGTGGAATCTGGTATAGTGAATGATAATCCTACATTCAACTGAACAGTAGTATAATGTCGGCCTACAGCATCCAAGTTTCTATAAAAACCGAACAGGAGTAGTAATTTTCCTCAAAAAATCGATTTACTGCTGAGAAAAAAAATTATGATCTTATACACGTGAAGAAAAAATGGAAATTTCGATTCATAGAGTTTGGCCTGAATTAAAGATAATTACTTTATTTAAGTAGGTTGTGTTCTCAAACCATATTAATTTTGTTTACGAAATGTTAGACTACGCGATTATCCACAAAATAAAATATACTTTCGACCAAGGTTTCAATGTTCATTTTCCGAAAATGTTCAGCGTTGCATATGAAGAAAGAGGACCCATCATCAATGTGAAGCATCTTCAAAAAATGAAGTATTATTAAACAATATATATTCAGTTGCTATTGACGTAGAGCTCATTTTTAAGTTTTGTAAAATATGACGCGATTTTTTGCCAGAGTGTACAGTATAAATAAGCAAATAACAGTTGGCATTCAACACGGGACTATTTTCGTCATTGAAAAACATTTTAAATGATGACAACGGAGCAAGAAGAAGAGAAGCATAACTCCAGCTAAGGGTGACATTTTCATAATACAAAATTTGTTACTTCCACAATTTATTACAGAATATACTTCCGGTTTCGGTTTTACAGGTACTCTGGCATGTGTTCTTCTCTGGATGATTGCATTACAGTCGAAACCGTTCATGAATTCTGTATTAATTCTACAAGAAACGATGTTTGTCTTACACAAATATGACTTGCTCGAGTGAAGTGAAGGAGAGAGTTTATGTCTCAAACGGTGAACGAGAACAGAAAGACAGGAGCTCTCGGCCGGCCTCAGGACTCAACTCACGAGAGAAAGAGAGAGGAAGGGAAGAGATAATAATAAGAAATTATTTCGATTTTCGATGTTGTGTTCTCCAACCATTTTAATTTTGTTTACGAAATATTAGACCACGCGATTGTCCACGAAATAAAATATACTTTCGACCAAGTTTTCAATGTTCATTTTCCGAAAATGTTCAGCGTTGCAAAGGGGAATGAAGACCCATCATTTATGCGAAACATCTTCAAAACAATGGATTATTATTAAATATGTATATTCTCTTGGTATTGACGCAGAGCTCAGTTTAAAATTTTTGTAATGTATTACATTCTCAGACACTTTGCGCGGGGACTTCTCTCGCATTCTCCCTCCGTTCCCTTCCGAACAATCCCTCCCTAGCCCTCCACCCTCTTCCTCCCTCCCTTACCCTCCCGTCATCCCCTTCCCCAAACCACTACAACCCCTTTTCTCACCCCCATTCAAAAGTCCCCCTCTTTTTCCAACGACCCCCCCCCCTTCCCCTGGGCTCTCTCCCCCATCCGCGCATAATCGTTCACTCGCCGGTACTATTGTGTGTTATGAGAATGTTACGCATGGTTAAACCCGGACGCCCCACCATCCCCGCGAGCCACTTGCTTCATTTTTTTTACGCCGCCCACCATTCTTCATTTGTTCCACACACGCATGTGTGTGTATATGGTGCTTCGGAGCCGGTGGTGGCTCATTGTGTCGTCCAGGGGTGCGCGCGTCCCTTGTGGTGCTTCCTGCCGCATACTCTCCTTTCCCAACTTCCTCCCAAGGAGGGGCGCACCAACATACGTGCGGCACGACGGTATGTAATCGCCAGGACGATGCTCAGTGCGACGGGAGAACCCAAAAGAAACCCGAAATCGCGCTGCTGAGCGCGGCCTACTTATGTTATTAAACTCTGCCGCTATGTTAAGGTAGTGTGAGCGAAATGTCATTTTACCTAGAAATCAATAAATGTAGTCTTATTTTAAAGAACAATATATCACCCTTACATTGACCTCAAAAATTCAACCCCTCACCATATTACTTTCGGAGATAAGTATTTGCCAAAATATACCAGCCCTTTTACATGGGAAATGGTACGTGTATGGACTCCAGAGAGCCATTTTTGGCAAAATGAGGAATTTCCTATACTTAATCTCATAAAAAAATCAGCAGTGTAGTTTGTGTTTTTTCTCAACTGTTTTTGAAAATGAATCATATTGTCACCGAAGAAAATTCTTCGGGATCACAATAAATCTTCCGTTTTCATGGAGTTTCAAACGCACCGTGCGAAAACATTGAGTCAAGTTAAAGACTTATTTAGATATTTTCATTTGATTACTTACAATGTCTGCCATGTAAAACTATTTTATTGCACAATTATTAATGCAATATTGATTTAATGTGACCTACAGCTGGTGAAATTAAAACGTATATATTGAATATGGTCACTTTTATGATTAGGGAACTATCTCGCTCGGACTACCTTATGTGCCGTCCCTCCCAGCATGTAGTGCGCCAAGCGACAAATCTGGGAGGTGCTCATCCGCGGTGGCCGAGGTATTCTTATCGTGAGAGCCGTTTTTGTACCCGCGGCGTTTTTCTTACGTGGATTCTAGTGCACGAATCGCGGCCACGAAATTTTGCTTTCTGTAGTAATCGTGGAGATCATAGTTATGTCGAAGACTGCTTATAGAGAGGGGGCTTTAGAAAATGCTTACGTCTACAAGTTGTTTAAACGCTTCAAAAGAGGGGAAATTTCAATCAACGATATTCCTCACACCGGGCGTTCATCATCCTCTCGAATCGAAAAAAAATGTCGACAAAATTAGCAAACTTGAGCGCAAAGATCGACAGCGAACCATTGATAAGGCAGGTGAGTCGTCTTCATTGATTTGGAGCTTGATTCGGAGAATTTTGGAAAAGGTTGCGCAACAGTTTACGTCTTAAAAGCCCCGATTTTCCGGCAGCGACCGACCTTTGCATCCGCGGCGATGCGTCCGCTCACGTGGCTCCCCCCTTCTGCCAATAGTGTTTTCTTTTTACCGAAAAATGACTTCACTCCACTGCCCCCCGCCTCCCCCCCCCTCCACTCACTCGTCTTAGTCGGCACCCATTGTCTTTTCCATGTTCCCCCGAATGAAAAGAGATCCAAAAGGGTAATGGATTGCAGATATTTACGAGGAGAAACAGAGCTCGAGGTCCTGAAAGGTATCGGGGAAGATGACTCTAAAATGTGACTTAACGATATAAATATCATAATCATTAGTTGTTTGCTTTCGCAGGTCCTCGGTGCCTTCACATGTCTCTCTCTGTCCTCTGCTCTCCTCTTCAACTCCCTTCATTCCTTCAGAACATCAATCATCTTTCTTTTCTTTCTTCCTCTTTTGCGGTTTCCATCCACCATTCCTTCCAGTACACCTCGTAACAAACATATCTTAATCAGTACATGTCCCATCCTGCTCTTCTCCCTATCTTCAATGGTCTTTAAGAGCTTTCTTCCTTCTTTTATTCTCTCCAACACCTCTTCATTCCTAACCCTATCAGACCACTTGATGTTAAGCACTTTCCTCCAAATCCACATTTCTAAACTCTCTATACTTTTTCTATCCTTTTCTGTCATCGTCCACGTTTCCCCACCATACAAAAACACACTCCAAACAAAACACTTGACGATCCTCTTCTCCAGTTCCAGCTCCATTTTACTAGTTAGTATAGCCTTTTTCATCCTAAATTCCCCCTTAGCCATGCCAATTCTTGTTCATATCTCCATTTCACTCTTCCAATCCTCCGTCACTTTCACCCCCGTCACAGTTCCCAGTAGAAATATATTATTGGACAAATGAATCCTCTTTAGTGAGAACTTTGAAGGTGATCTGATTTGTATCGCAACAAAATAATCATATGGTTCAAATGAGGAAGTCTTTCGTGTATCCCCCTTTGTACATGCTCATGTGGTTAATGGAGGATTTTGGAAAAAGCCAGCATATCACTCGTCACCAATTAGAAAAAAAATCACCTCTACGAGGTGTGTCCGATAAGTAAGTACCATTTTGGTATATCGCCGCCGCAGCGCTATTGTCTGCGCATTTGCACCAGTCTTACCGTTGAACTGCCTTTCCACTGGCGTCATAAGAGTCGATTCGTGACGTGTTCTCAGTTTTCTAAGTTTGTTCAAAAAGAACTAGAAAATTGAAGAACCCTGAGATTCTCTCTGTAAAGTGTATTTTTGAATGCAAGGAAAGTGAAGCCTGCAGAAATTATGCGAATGAGTGAGGCTATGTTGAGAAATAAGATTAGGAAATTCAATAAATGACGAACAAATATACATGACGAGACATGAAGCTGACGGCGTTCTACGACCACAGGTTTCCACAAAACCGAGCGTTTTGTCATTGGAGACAGTATGGCTGTCATATCAAGCGGGAACTTTATTTCAGGGAGGTATGGATAGGTTGGTCACGCTCCACGTTAAGAGTCTAAACATTGGTGGTTAATAGGTTAACAAGTTAGGTTTTGAAGTGAATTTGATATAAAAACACAATAAAGTTATAAATAATGTTTTAGTATTTTATTATCTAAGCGTCACTTTCCGAACACGCCTAGCATACTGTGTACGAGTATAGTAGGGATGGGATCAAGAGACGGAGCATCATCGCATTTCTGACAAAGCCTGATATACTGATAGCTCCTATCACTCCCGCAGTGAACGCGAGTTGCCCCAAAAAGATTCCTACAAATGAAATCCTGCACACAAATACTAATTACAGTCCTCGGATCAAAGCGCCGTCCTCAGAAATGATAACTCTCATCGGCGAACTTCCAACTAGTGTTTCTCTCTGTCTATAAACTCGAAGCCCTCCACGAATGCGCGACTCATAAATCCAATTTTCGGCAGATATGGAGATTTGACCACATGGAAAACGCGAATAGTGTTCACTATCATCTATCACTATGGATTAACACTGTTAAAAATAACCGTTCGTCGCTCACAGTCTGAAGAATAAATCTGGTTGGGTCAGCGCCAATCAGAACACAACAGCGCGCTTTAGCGCACACTTATTAACCGAGATTACTCGTACGATGTGCGCAGGCGAGACGTTTGTTAAGGTACAGGTAATATCATTCAGTAGGTTCACAGTGGTCACTCATTGGTTCTCTGTCTCATGATATGTACGCCATTGCATAAAATCCCCATTCATTATTCTCAACTCATACAGTTTCTCATTCAATCTCATCCCATTCAATGAAGTCCCTGTTCCGAACTAGTTATTTGTATCAGAGTTCGCAGTTATCACGCCCTGATGACGGCCATGATGACGATGGCCCTGAATACAACGGCCCTGATGACGATGAACATTCATCGAAACGTCGGCGTTGGAGAAGATAGGGCATCTTACCCTGACGGAAACCCGAGAAGAATTTACAGCAGTAATCACGCGTTGAGCGCCGCTGAGTCGAACACCTTGCAACGACCGCCGACGGTAAACGAAATGGCGACCAGGCACGCTAGTCGGCGCAACGCTCTTTTCTCGATTGCTAATCAACCCGGGAAATGTCAAAGGGGAAAAACTACACCGACGACAAATCCCAGGTGGTTTGACCTGTGCGAATGTTTTGAAATCCAATCAAAACATATTAGGCTTAATTCTATTCGATTCACCTGAGAATTGGCTGCATCGATGCCGAAAGATTCGAAATATTCGCATATCCATGATTCCCATATCGTCTATCCAACATTCCCATATTATCTTCAAATTTCTTCATCAGATAGTCGAAAATGGTGCTGATTCGAAAAATGTCATTGCTTTAATTATGCTTCAGCTTTTGTATTCCATTTATATTCAAATTCGATTTGTAAATGAAATTGAATAGAATGATAGATTCGCTTCGAAAATTTTACGAGATTGGTTTCGATGCGATGCGGAATTATTTTAGAAATTCGATCCAAATTGGTTCAAAATAGAGATCTCTTACTCTCACAACTGTAGTATGATGCTTTTGTCGCCTCCACTGGCAGTAAAACAGTCGTATCAGTCGAAGGTCTTCTCCGCAGTGGTGATCCGGGCAGGGGTGTTCCAAACCGTAGTCCAGAAGGCAGTGCGCGATCCAAGGTCCCCATATGGCGAAGGGAGTCGCAGGGCACGGATCGACCTGTTACGAGCACATCCTTTTCAAGACAGCACACCCTTTGGAGGGATCGCCCTCGCAAGAGAGGGGGAATACCGCAGGCACACCGTGAAATCACAAGGCCGACCGTCGCCCGCCACCAAAGTGGACACGCCCGACAATCCAGATCATTGGAAATTGCTCGCCCCAGCGGAAGGATTTCTTTTATTCGGATCGTCGATCGGTTAGTCGACACGAATACATTACTCAACAATAGTCGCGTGGGTTCGGTATGAAGAAAGGGAGTCCATACATATTTAACAATGCGGAGAAGAAGACCTAATGTGTACCTGAGCGCGCATTATGGTTATCTCCGTAGGCTGCCTCCGCGAAGGAGCCATCTCTTATATGGCGGCCCTCGAAGTGCCACAAATGTAAGGTACCTCAGAAACTGAGAAGCAAACTCGTCTGAGTTAAGGATGACCTCGGACAAAAAACTCCGGTAGTTTACCGGATTCCCTGCGAATGTGGTGAAGTGTTCATTGGTGAGACGGGTCGCACCATCGAGACACTGATTAAGGAGCTTATGAGGAGCATCCGACTATGCCATCCGGAACAATTCGCGGTGGCAGAACATAAGCAAGGACCACCGCATAATATTTGACGACACTAAATTGCTTAGCCGATCCAACGGATACTGACGGAACGACTGACGAAGGAAGTCACAGAAATCCGGATAGAGAAGAAAAACTTTAACCGCGACACGGGCTAAGCGAGGCTTGGAACCCAGCCCTTCGCAGAAGCAAGGCGGAGAGAGAGAAGATCAGCGCTAGCCCATCAGAGCCAACCTGACCATTTTGGCGCGAAAACCGCCAGGCATACAAGGAGGCTCCATTTTCGACACTGCCATCCCTGAGGACGATGGCGGTGGTAGCCGTCGAAACGTCGGCCCACAACGACCTGACCCGGTGGAAAACCCGAGAAGACATCATCAGTATAATATGCCGGGAAAGAACTAAATCATGTTTTAGAGGTTGTGCTGCGTGTCAGTTATTTTCCCCATACATTATTTGGACACGGTCCTTCAATTCTCACTCTCATTATGACATGGGCACATTTCTTCGACAGAAAATTTGACCAAATGCGTTCGAGTATCGTATAACAGTTAGGAATTAAAGAAAGGATAGTTCGTCAGAAAGAATTTGATCGTTCGGTTAGATGGATTAGGACTTCGAATTTGATTACATATTTTTTTCAAAATCTTTGTTTCACGATACTCGAGCCCATTTGGTTAAATTTTTAAGAATAACTTTGACCACGGGACATTAGCTACGGTTTAATACCCAGAGGTTTATATTGCTTCTCCCTAATAAACAGCTATCAAGGATTCTAAGTGTTAGTGAGTCCATTAAATAGATAAGAAGACGTTTGCTTGCAAGAACAGAATCCGTGGATTAGCATTTGCCTTCGATTAATTTGGTATCACTTGAGGTTCAGATTTGAGTGAAACAGTGCGTACCTGTACTTGTAATTAATATAAATAGATAAAAGTGAAATGAGTTGCATGCCACCGATTTGGTTTTTTGGCAATTTAATGTCATACATAAACAGGTAGTATTGTGAAAAATGACGAATATTATGAAATAATTCGCATACCAAAGATTAGATTTTCTTGAAAACCCGGAATAACACGTTTGATGTTATCATGAATTTTCGCTTGTAAATATGAAGGTGTGACGCCAAGAATTCCAAGTATTGACACATTTTTTCCCTTCAGTTTTGCATTACGTGCAAAAACCCAAGTCAAAACAATGCTTTAATTGATACGAAGTTTATGAAGCATAAATCGTGCATTATTTATGTTACTAAATGTGTATTTATTTCCATCACATAAACAGGTGTACATAAATGGAGAGCGACCCAAGCATTTATTTCGACTTATCTACTTAAAAAATTATTAATAAATGTAAGCAATTGACTCACGATGAGCGCTTCCGCCACCTTGTATGTGTGTACACATCACTAGAAAGGATTTCCATCGCGTCGCTATCGCTGCAATGGACGTTCATTAGTCATTCGAACGGAACAAAAAAGAGTCTCTTATTATCGTTGACTTCCCTTTAGGAGATTGTGAGGAGCGGACAACAGGATATTCGCGGACCCCCCGGGAAGCAGTTGGAGTGGAGGGGGGGTGGACGAGAGGGGAATGAGGGTACCAGGGGGAGGAGGGGTTGAAAGCAGTCAACTTCCGACCGCTCATACATAAACGTTTATTATGGAGAGAGAGAGAGTGGGGAGGGGGTGATTGCGAAGCGGAAAATATGAGTGTGTGGGGGGGGTGAGGGTGGGCGGGCCGGAGCTAGCGGAACAGACCGTGCAACATATGAGCGAACATCAATGGGGGTGGGAGATGCATTGGGGCGGGTGTATGGAGAGGGACGGGGGGTGAAGGGGGAGGGGAGCCGGAAATCGGGAAGTGGTGAGGGTTGGTGAATGGAAATCGTCCGTTTCGAGGGGCGGAAGGAGTGCGTGGGGTGGGAGATGGGGGATTGTGGGACGGGAAAAGAGCGGCGATTACCAAGATGATGACGAAGATGACTGTAATGAGGGGAGAGAGGGAGGGACGAAGAGGAAGGGGGGAGTGACACGGCCCGACCTCGATTGGGATGAGCTGAAGGCACCAACGCAACTCGCGCGTGTTAGGCATGGACCTTAAGAGATGGAGAGAGAGAGAGAGAGATAGCGGAGTGTGTCTATTCCTTTCTCTCATCTTCTATTTCTATCTAGTACGTTTATATCTATATTTCTATCTCACCTTCTATTTATTTTTCTTTCTAATTCTCTTTCTATCATGTGCAGGGTGTTTCAGGAGGGAAGTTCGAAACTTCTGGAGAAGGTAGGGGAGGTGATTTTAAGCATTTTTTATCATAGCAAGATGGGGTCGCAACTCCTTAGTGGAAAAGACCCGAGGAGAATGTACAACCAAGGTCTTGGCCTGGTTGCTGAGAGTTACAAGATTAACAGTCACAAAGACAACAAATACTCGTCGGTGGGGTTAACAATATGGACGAACAGTTTTTCCCAATTCCAGAATAATTGTTAGACACGCTCACTACTCTGACATAATGCTTCAATTCTATCATCATCGCAATGAAGAATTGATAAATTTATTCACGCAATTAAAAAAAATATCGTCACTCTGATTATATCAGTTGCTCAAAATGCCCACCATCAACGTTGACATTTGAGCACGGCTCAGCAGAGAATTCTGTGCAGCCTGCAACATTTATGGTCATTACTTTCGACGAATATTTGAGAGCCGTCTTGAAAATAAGATACCGTTAGCATTGATTATAGCATGACAAGAACAATACATATCTTATGCACCACTGTGAAAAGTTTCAAATCCCCTAAATCGACACTAGTCATTGAAAGTCAGTGTTTTCATTGCAATTGAAGAATATGGAAAGCCATCACAAAGATGGGGTGAGCTTCTTGCGGCTAGGCAATGAAATAAAACAGAGAAAATCTCCCAAAGCCGTAAACAATTGGCACCCTTCGTCGACAAACACCAAATTTACTGTGTTGGTATGCTGGGAAACCACAGCAGAGACCAACCACTGCCTCTCAAAGTAATATCTGGTGCTTTCCCTGCGTACGAGTTTCTCAAATTTTCCTCGGGCTTCCGTTTGGGTGAGTGGGTCCATATTGGCCGACGTTTCGATTCTCGACTCAAGACTCGATTTTGATGTGACAGGTTTCGATGTATCCTACATCATCATCATCAGGTAGACCCATGGCCCAGGTATACCCATCCTGTGCCGAGAGTCGCAAGACGAAGTAATGGAAACAGGGCAGAGTGAGGGAAGCATTTCCTACATTTTTCAATGGACTTCAATGCATGTATTACATATTACCCGAACTGACCCCACCGAGAGGCAGCGGAAGGCATTGATGGTGCTGGTCAAGAAGATCGGTTGACCGGTATCAACAGCCACCACAGCTTCGGGCGAGAGTGAACTTAAAGAAATTGAAGAGAGTACTTCGAGAGAAGTCCAAGGCAACGAAAAACAATCACTTTTAGTCTCAATAGATGCAGCTTCGCAGTCTCCATGAGTTCTAGTATGAAAAACTCCATGAGTTCAATATGAAGATGAATATGACAAAGACTAAAATCACAGTATGCGGAAGAGAAAAGGCGAATGGGTGGGGTCACCTGAGAGGAGTTAATTAGACTCCTTCCTTTGGATTCCTTCCCCTGTCTCGGAAGTAACATCACATGGGACAGAAAAATAAAACAGACATCAAGCAGAGAATTGGCCAAACTATGAAGGTGTTCATGGGAAAAAGACTGATGTGCTTAAAGGAGATTGGACTACAAACCAGGAAACAGTGTGTGAAAATATTCGTGTGGAGCGTGGCACTCTATGGATCGGAAGCATTGACCCATGGAAAAGCTGACCAGTGAAGACTAAAAGCCTTCAAAATCTGGTTTTTGTGGAGGATGCTGAAGATAAAATGAACGGAGAAAGTTAGAAATAATTAAGTGCACAGAAGAGGTGAAGAGAAAAGAACCTCATATATCTAACGCCAGTTGCGTTACTCCCCGGTAGCTATTCCTGGGTATATACGATGATGATAATGATGTCAGTGCTGCCATCCATTAAGTTTGCTTACGACACGATGTTGTGAATATGAGAGGAAACAGTGCAGCCCTATACAGAAGGACCAAATATAACCATATGGTGAATATTAAAAGAGGGGAAATTTCGTCGCCATGGCAGAAGTGTGCTCTGCATCCGAATCGAAGGAGGAAGGCGCCACTGTGACGCAGAAGACCAAAAACATGGCCAAAAAAAAAATGAAATCCTCAATCACTACATCCCAGAAATTTCAGGTTTTCACCAAAAGTTTCCGCTTTGTTGATGAGTATATGATCCGTTATCACTCAATCGGAAAGGGGATACCGATTCATACACATTTTATGCATATATTTATAGACTATTTTATAGAACTAGCAGGCAGCCAGGCTGCTCATCCCGTGAGCAGGGGTGTGTACCCGCAGCGGGTGAGTGTCCTCGTTTAAAAATAGCTCCTTGGTGAAAATGTTTTTTTTTCATTCACTGTTCTCCTTTGGTGTTTTTAAAGCCATTTGAGTAGGAGAGCACTGTGGGTTTCTTTTGTTTCAACCTTTACACTCTTCCTTTATGGCCTTTCTCCGTTGTCACTGTGTTTCCCAGCATCTGGTTGTTGTAACTACAACACAAAAATGTAACTTACACCTTTGCACGGTTGATAACCTAACACCCCCTGCCACACGCCCAAGCAGCCGTTCTTTTGGATCTTATTTAAACTAACTAAATACACTCCTTTTAATTCATGTCTCCATTTAATCTCCAAATATCTTACACCTTTGCACGGCTGGTGACCTAACATCCCCTGCCACACGCCCAAGCTATAAAAATCCAAAACTACCACTAAATCATGAAGACAGAGATTCCACATTTAATGCACCAAATCTCACCCTTCTACCTCAAAAATTGACAGAGAAAAATAACCGATACAAAATGACAGACACGCTACAAAATAAATAAATAAATAAATAAATAAATTTTTTTTGTGACGGCTCGAACAAGGGTTGATCGAGTGTAGGTTCAAGGTGTTTTGAAATAGAGTGCATTTGCCTGGTTGTGTGATGTTATCGTGTGAGTGTGTCAGGGTGAATGGTGGCCGGTGTGGCGTCCTCAAGTTAACTAGCGCTACCTAGGGACCCACTTTATCCCCGGTATGTGAAAAGTAACCCCCTCTCACCGAAAACCCCATCCTTCGACGAGTGACTACCCCTCCCGAGGGATATAAAAACGCCCGGAGTGTGTGCTTCGCGAGGAGAAACATTAGGGGGAAGTCCTACGATGAGCATAATAGCATCACCCTCCTGAGTAAACCAGATTTATGCTGGTGGAGGATGGGATAAGCAAGGTAAATTCTGGAGAAGCAGAGAGTGAAGCGGACGAGTGACGACCGTATTCTTCCCCGGTGCGGGAGAAGATTGTTTCCCGGTGCCGCGATTATGGGGATCCAAGCAGCGACTCCATTGACAGCTTCAACAATTCCTGCATCAACAGAAATCAGTAAGACCGTCGCTGTTTTCGACCCGTCCACCATTCTGATTATCCAGATGAACTCTTCACTTGCCCAGTCACGAAATCAGAATCTCTTTTCCCTTTCCCCCCGTGCATCTTGCCCTCACCAAACTTTCGATGAAGTGTTAAAAAGTATCAGACAGTGCCCTATTTTAGTGATCAAGAAACTTTATTTAAGGGCACATGTGAACGTTAGCCCAAAGTCATTTTTCTTTGTAAAATGTACCATTTTTGGAAGGGGGAAAAGACTCATTGCATTCTCCTTTTTTTTTGTTTTATGTATGTATTTCACGCTGTCCATCTTCATCTGAATCCTCCAGTGTTGGAGGTTTCATTATCGTATATTCATCCTCATCGGTATTTTTTGGTTAATTTTGTACGCCATCAGGCATTGTGAAATATATTTTGGTGGATTCAAATAGACCAATTTACTCGATCATTCCCTCACTCGGGATGGCTGGTGTTCCCCTCTTCCTACCACGTATATGACGAACGTGTTCCGTCACTATATATATATATATATATATATATATATATATATATATATATATATATATATACATATATATACACACACATACACATACATTTGGTAGTCTGAGCATTGGACGCGAAATCCAAAGGTCCGTGGTTCAATTCCCGGTCCGGTCGAATTTTTTCTGCTTGGAATCGGCCATCTTTACATCTTCACACCACCATTGTGTTCGTTAATTTTATGTGTTCCTATCCACTTTCCTTCTACCTTTCTGTATTAACATTTATATGTGTGTATTTGCCGCTGAGCGGTCTGAGTGAATGAACGAACGAATATATATATATATATATATATATATATATATATATATATATATATATATATATATATATATATATATATATATATATATATATAAACAGTTTGCCAGAGAAAGGCAGACGCTAAACACAGAAAAACAAAAAAAATGAACACACAGAGTTTCTTAATATTTCGGTGCCACTTGCACCTTGTTCGCAAGAGCGTAGAAGACTCAAGAGTTGTCTTCTACGCTCTTGCGAACAAGGTGCTAGTGGCACCGAAATATTAAGAAACTCTGTGTGTTCATTTTTTTTTGTTTATATATATATATATATATATATAATTATATATATATATATATATATATATATATATATATATATATATACAATTAAAGAGGAAACTTACAGGGGGTAAAAAGACGAAAGTAAAGAGAGAGTCTTACTTAGAGACGTTTCGGGTGTTATCCCTTCTTCTGTGACTGTATATATATATATATATATATATATATATATATATATATATATATATATATATATATATATACGATGTGGATAGGATGGAGGAGATAGACACACATAAAAAGAGACGATCACACTTACATAGCTAGCTTTCGGAACTAGTCCGTCTTCAAGGCGTATCACGGAACAAATGTCGTGTGCGCTGGTGAGGATAGGGGTAGGAGGGGCGGTAGGTTAGGGGAGTGGGGAAGGGGAGGGGGAAGGGGTGTTTCCCAGCGGTTGACGAACGGTTCTTGAAAAGGGGAAATTTTTACCAGCTCGTGTCATGGCCGGAGAGAGAGGAAGGGGTCGCAGTGAGGGTGGGGGGGGGGAAGAGGGAAGGGAAGGGGGTAAATGGAAAACAAGTTTTTATGTGGGCGAATGTATTACACCCCTTAATATTAGAATGAATAACCATCGGTGCACCTGTAAAGACCCATCTTCCACTTTCCCCGTCCCTACTCATGTGCGGAAGCATGGCTTGTCCTTTGACAAGTGCTTTGAGGTGACAATATTGATCTCCCTTCCCCCGGACGCCCCGTTAATTGAAGTGCGCCAGAAGGAGCAGGCCATAATCTGGTTGCTAAAATCGTACGCCGCGCCCGGATTAAATAAAATACATTATTGGCACGCTCCCCGTTGTTTTCCATTTACCCCCTTCCCTTCCCTCTTCCCCCCCCCCACCCTCACTGCGACCCCTTCCGCTCTCTCCGGCCAAGACACGAGCTGGTAAAAATTTCCCCTTTTCAAGAACCGTTCGTCAACCGCTGGGAAAAACCCCTTCCCCCCTCCCCTTCCCCACTCCCCTAACCTACCGCCCCTCCTACCCCTATCCTCACCAGCGCACACGACATTTGTTCCGTGATACGCCTTGAAGACGGACTAGTTCCGAAAGCTAGCTATGTAAGTGTGATCGTCTCTTTTTTTGTGTCTCTATCTCCTCCACCCTATCCACATCGTGTGTTCATCGCCGCATGGCTGACTCCAATCCATCAACGTATTTTTATATATATATATATATATATATATATATATATATATATATATATATATATATATATATATATATATATATATAAAAGTTTGCCAGAGGAAGGCAGACGACAAACACAGAAAACAAAAAAATGATGAACACACTTACAAAGTTTCTTGATATTTCGGTGCCACTAGCACCTTGGTCGCAAGAGCGAAGACTGAGAAGGAAGGGAGGACTCCCTTCCTTCTCAGTCTTCGCTCTTGCGACCAAGGTGCTAGTGGCACCGAAATATCAAGAAACTTTGTGTGTTCATAATTTTTTTGTTTTCTGTGTTTGTCGTCTGCCTTCCTCTGGCAAACTTTTATATATTCGTCACCTAAGTGATCCTAAGTGCATTTATATATATCTATATATATATATATATATATATATATATATATATATATATATATATATATATATATATATATATATAGATTGTTAATACAATGTATTGAATTTCATATATATTATTAACTTTGTATAAATTTTCCTCTAAACTACTAATTTTCTCATTTTTGTAATGTTGTAGTTTTGTATGACCTTTTAATGTAAAATTATGAATTCACATTTATTTTCTATCCGTACCCTGAGAAGGAGAGAGAAAAACTTATTTTGTAAAAGCATTTACGCTGTTTTCCTTCATTTTTAATCGGCTATTACGCGTCTACATTAAGTTTTTTCCTCACTCAGATTCGTATTTACTAATCTCCAAAACTTATAAATACCACTATTTTATTCTGCTCTATGGTAGTAGGGACTTGGACAATTGGAAAGATACAGAAGGAAAGAACGGAGGCATTTGATGTTGGTGGTGCTAAAGGGAAAATGCTGAAAATACCCTGGGTGGCAAGAGTCACGAACTAGGAGGTGTTTAAGAGGATAGGTGATAGACCGTGTCTACTCAGAATGCTAAATAAGAGAAGGAACACCTGGATTGGCCATATTCTCCGACACGAAAGCTTGGTTAAGACCATACTAGAAGGTATAGTAGCGAGAGAAAACCAGAGGGGCAAACCTAGACTGGACTACGTGGGGCAGTTGATGAAGGAACTAGGTTGCCAATCGTACAGTGAAGTGAAAAGATAGGCCCAAGATCGGATAAGGTGGAAGACTGTTGCAGACCAATCCTAGGATTGTAACCAGAGAAGAAGACCACTATTTTAAGGAATTCTATATTTTATTAGATTTTGATCCTCTTTTCTGGTTTCCGCATCATGTTGGGGCGTCCTCCTGGCCCAGCACAAAGTCTCCCTCCTCCTCGCTGCACTGCAGTCCGACCGAGAAGAAGGTAAAGGGGCTTGTATCCGCCGCCTCCGCCCATCGGCGATACCCTTCAAAACGACCAACCCAACCTAACCTTGCTCTCCCCTTTCCACCTCCGAAATTTGAAGGAAAAAACACAGTGTACTCCACTCCCTCAGGGAAGCACGTACTCCTTCGCCCGCGCGCAGAAAATAAGCCCCCCCCCCACCTCCCGCTTCCTACCCTCCCCCCCCCTCGGGCACGACCAGATCGCTTTAATTGGCCGGAATAACATGTGGCGGCGGACGCGACCATCCTGTGCGGAGGCAGGCAGGCGCCCGCCCACCCGAATGGAAGCGGTCGCGTCGGTTAAACGGCGGCCCGAAGAGAAAGAGCACCCTAAGCACAGCAGAGGGGGGCTGAGGAAAGGGGAGTTTCCATAAACGACGTTCACCCACCCCATCCACAGATATGATAATCGCCGGAAGTGGTCCCGATGGGTCGAGGAAGAGTTTAAAGGGTTTTGCCCTCACGAGCAACACTCCTCCTTTCTCCTTCCTTCGTCATTATTGCTGCTGCTGTCCCGATCGCCTCTCTTCCTTCGTCCCAGCCTCAATCTCTCCCTCTTTTTAAGCCTCCTCCACCCACCCACTCTTACAGGCAGCCTCTAAGGGGAGGGGGCGGGGCAGTTTACCGGATGATTCCCTCTCGTGAACTCTCAACCGCCCTCAAGAAATGTTAATTCTCTCCCCCGGAGGCGCAACGGGGCATTCTTGAAAAAGGGGCCGGGAGGCACATCGCCTCATGGCCCCGGGGTTTTTTGGTATTCCCCGTAGAGGGCGGCCCCCCCATCCCCCACCGACTAATATTCCCACACCACCTCCTCCGCCCCTCGATCAGCGGGAGGCAATTGGTGTCGGGGCCCCCAAAAAGGGGGGGGACAAGATAGGGCCTTTTTAAAAGTCCTCTCCTCCGGAGATAATTTCCACTTCTCGGGAGGATCCAATGCGTTGTACCTAATTATTATTCCGGGGATATTCGATTTTTTCCGCTTTCCGAATGGAATTAAAAGGGCGTTAATCACCGGTCAGCGTCGGTGCGAGCTCTTAGAGCAATGAGTGCACGTTCCCTCGCATCTCCTTCCTCTCTCCTCCTCCCTCTTATCTACATTCCCCCAACCATCCCCCCCTCCCCCGGGTCCGGAATATGGGCGCCGTGACTCGAGAGCTGGATCTCCGCTTCTAATCGGGCAGGTTGTGGGTTGATATCCAACGGTTACGCACCCAAACACTACAATAGCCGATATCATCCCCAGCGATCAAGGACCGGAAAAAGCTAAACATAGAATCACTGAGTATTCAAATTACGAAAAGGACTGAATTGATAGGCATACTCTGGCAAACCAATAATGTAAAACAGCGGTTCACAATGTTCATGGGAATAGTAGTCAACATTGTATCTTAAGGCCGCTTTACACGGTACATTTTCTGTACAAAAGAATGTATAAATTCCTTCATGAAGGAAATTGTACCGTGTAAAGAGGCAAATTGTATGATTGTCTGAATGACTTACCGGGAAATAGAACCTGCTCTAATTCCATTCAGTTCCTTGTACATTCTATGATACATTCGTTTGTACAACTAAATGTACCGTGTAAAGCGGCCTTTACGAAATGCATTCTGAGGCGTCTAAATGGAATATTCAATGAAGTAGGAATTGACGCGAAACAACGGCGCATCTGATCCACCACAGTACGTACCATTGAAAAAGTGTCGATCGTCCAGACAGGTCATATGTCATGGAAAATGGCACATGGAAAACTAAGACGTGATGTTATAGTTGAGAGATGTTTCTCAAAACGTTGGAAAATCATGAGTACATATCAGCAGATCGTCTCTTCGGATGATCGCAGTTAAACACATCAAGTTGAGTGATTACTCGTGCAGTGAATCCCCTTGGAAACAAAAATGGGGCTGATGAAGGAAAAGATTGCCTCGCTCCATAGATCATTGAATAGAGTGCTTTAAACCTTTCCTTCACGTTTTCAACGAGGTGACAAACTCTGTAGGCATGTGACGCGGATTCAGCTTTCCCGGCGAAGAATAACCAGGGATACGAGTTCATGCCGACACGAAACGTTGAATAGAGTGCTTTAAACCTTTCCTTCACGTTTTCAACGAGGTGACAAACTCTGTAGGCATGTGACGCGGATTCAGCTTTCCCGGCGAAGAATAACCAGGGATACGAGTTCATGCCGACACGAAACGTTGGAAGGGTAAGTACTAAAGGCTTGTTACCAGCAGCTGCAAATGACGTAAATGACAACCAGTTGACTTCGTGATACACGTTTTCGAGTTTTGAACATCATGTACTTTTAGCTTTTGATCATCGGGATAAAATTTTGCAGGCATCCAATTTGCCCCTATCGTTATAGCTTAGTTTCTTGGTGAGCTACACGTCTTAAATAATGGAACGGGTATTGGACTGATAAATTATCCTTGGAAAATTCTAAAACAAAATTAAAATAAGATAACATTATTAATACATGGCTGAAAAAAGTTGTAGAATGAAAGAAAAAATGTCATGGAGAAAAAATAGAGAGATAGAATGTCATGGAGAGTCATTCAAACTTATTTTTATGGGAATATCGTAGTGGTGGCATATTCATCGCCGGCTTCTTCTTACTTTTGAAATGTGTATTTGCATAAGATTCTCATAAATGCGTATCACTAGCTCCTCCTTTAGAAATCCATATAACCCCCAGTGATAATAATGATACAAATTACAGTCCTATTGAAAAACCCGTCATCAATTTCAGTTTGGTTCTCCAGAAGGCAGTCATAAAAAGACAGAGACCAAGTGAGGGAAGGAGAAAATTAATTGATAAAAACACTGAATTCGAGTAATTCCTACTTTTATTGGATCCACCAAATTTTACTGCGGCACGTTAAAAATTGACGCAGAACAAGTAGACAGCGACAAGTAGAAAAAAAGTGGATGATTTTGAGTGTCTCGGCCAATTTTTTGCAAAAGACGGAGAGACAGATGACGGGGTATTAGGGTGTGCGAGTGTCGGAAGAAAAGTCGAAGGTGGTCCGTGGAATAATCTACGAAATGAGTGTTTGTCTAGGGAAGCGAGAATCGTGGTGCACTGAAATGTTCTCTTTCTGAATTTAATGCATGGCAAAGGAACCTGGATATGTGAGGATGAGCATAAGAGTAGGCTAGGGGTTAAGGATTGTAGGCGGAATGCAGTGGGAATGGGGGGACTGAGAAGAGTTTGCGTAAATAGTAGGCTGGATGTGGGGAAGTGGGAATGAGTGATTCCGATGAAAGAATGTGAGTTAACGTGGTACGAGCGAGATAGTTCCCTAATCATAATGGAGACCATATTCGAATTATACGTTTTAATTTCACCAGCTGTGAGACAAACAAATTAAATGTTGCATTATAAATGGATCATATTTTACATGACAGAAATTGTAAGTAATCAAATTAAAATATCTAAATAAGTCTTTAACTTGACTCACTTTTTTCAAGCGTTACGTTTAAAAAATTCGTCAACACGGAAGGTTTATTGTGATCCCGAAGAATTTGCTTTGATGACAGTATGATTAAATATAAAAAATAGTTGAGAAAACACACTAACTACACACAGTTGATTTATTGATGAGATCAAAAAGTAGGGAATGTCTCATTTTTAATATTAGGTCTCTCTGAAGTGCATACACGTACCATTTCCCATGTAAAAGGGTTGGTATTTTCTGGCAAATATCTCGGAAAGTAATATGGTAAGGGGTTAAATATCTGGTGTCAATGAGAGGGTAACATATTGTTCTTTGAAATGAGACCAAATTCATTAATTTATAAGTAAATTGATATTTCGCTCAAACTACCTTAAGTAGAGTATGAGGAATAGAGCGAGCATTGGGAATTGAGCAACTGAGAAGTGTTTGCGGAAAAATTAGGCTGTATGTGGGTAAGTGGGAATGAGTGATTCCGATGAAAGAATGTGAGTTAAATACCCGAGTATAAGGGCCGCATATGAATGGAGAGTGTTTCGTCGGTTTCGAGAGAGGGATGAATGGGTGTGAGTCGAGTGGCTGAACACGTATATTGAGAGTGAAGTGTGAAGGGTGGGAGGGGAAGAAGATTCAGACCGCGAAATCCATGCGTGAATGTGACGCGGACGACATTGTAACAAGGAGGAATTTTAGATGCTTTGAAAATAGCAGAGCCTTTGGTTTGTATAGATAGAGTATTATGAATGAAATTATTGAAAATGAGGCCAGTTTTTTAGAGCTAAGAGCAATTATAAAATTCTTTTGCTTAGCTTAACCTGAAAGGGAGAGTTTTAATGGGTATGTATTTATTTACTTGGAAAAACCTGACTTTAGATTGTTAGTTTCGATGAGTTCTCATTGGAAGATACTAGTCTCGAGGATATAGCTCTGTAGGTGCCCTCCAACAGTCTGACATAGCCCTGTTTTCATTTCGGATTCACCGGAGGGAAGATCCCAGCGCTGAAGTCAAGAGAAATTTCCCGCTCGTTCTCTTTCGGGACTTAACCGTCGAAGAATAAAGAACCAGGAAAACATTTTGATAGAGTCGTATCCCGGGTTAAACGTTATCTTCTTGACGTTTACGAGACAGTAATTTGGAATTTCTACCATTCCGGATGCTAACAAATATTTATTTCGCCCAGCGTGCGTCGTGGGAGGGAGAGGTAAGTGGGAGGAAGATGCTAATGTACGTACGACGGGTCGCCTCTCCCTCCGCTGGTCCACCTCAAAACCACCTTCCTCCGCTCCAACTACGAGAAGAGAAAAATGATGGCCCCGGTTTATGTATTCGAGCGTGTGTTATGTGTGTGTTTGGGAGATAAGGAATGATGCGTCGGTCGGAGCAAGTGGGGTGGGGAGGGGGAGGCGGTCGTGCAACGGTCTTGGCCAGGAAGACGGGGGATTGAGGGGAGTTGGGGGGATTGAGGGGAGAGCACCTCACACTAGTAGAGTGAGATGGAGCAGTGATCGTCCACACGCGAGGAGGAGTGGGGCAAGGCCGCATCCGTGAGATTCAGCCCGGCACCCCACTCGATTCGTCTCTCCTCTGTAGCGATTGCTCCAATTCCGCGTCTCCACAGTCACTTAAAATGTACTATCGTTTCCAAAAGTCTGAGTGCATCCACTTTGCCCCATCCTACGGTTTGTACGGTGGGAAAAATTTTGAAATTTGGCAGTACTTGCGGACTGCGTCTTTTGCTGGGATAGCTTCACTTGTCGTGAGACGACGGTGGGGAATGAGTTACCGACGGAAGGATCGACGGGGACGGAGTAAAACAAGAGAGAGGAATGCTTCATCGGAATGCACTGAAGGTTATTCGCGCTCATGCGGTTGCGACGTGACGATGAAAGCCTCCGACTTGTGTGATTTTCGCTGTCGAAATCCACATTTGTGCTCACGAGTGACCCTCGCTGTAAAAGCGACGCGTTAGCCGCGTAGTTAAGATTGTCCTCGCAAGGCGAATATGAAACATTCTCGGGTTCGATGCTCAGTCGTTGCCTTTTTTTTTGCACTCAAGTAATTTCAATATGACTATGACAATGATCCTCGAGTACTGTGCGGCATCCAATGATATTTTAAAATAATATATCCAGAACACAATAATCGTCGGAAGACTTCGGTAAATAAATAACTGGATACTTTTTTCGGTCCGAGCCGTATGACTTACTTTCGCTCGTACACCCACTTGCCGAGAAACCCTCTTTCTATAGCATCAATACTGTTTTTCACAGCATATTTTCTTTGAGAACTAGAAGTTTGAATAAGAGGCCTATCTAAGAAATTTCGATGATATGTATCACTCACGGATCACCAAAAATATCATACCTAGAATGCGACTTGATATTAAGGGGGTAAAAAGAGAGATTGGTTTCGAGCATAGGAATCTTGCCTCTCGCGAGATTTTGCCATACTCAATGTTAGACCAAAAATATTCAGCTAATGAGACGTTTAAGTATTTATTCACTGAGAATAGATTAAAGAAATTGTCATCTTCCAGGCTCAAAAAATTTTCTTACGACTTTTGATCCTCTTCTTAATGTGGTTTAATAGCTGGATTGCCCTCTCCTCGCTAACTTTCAATGAAAAAAATATATTGTGAGAATGATATAGCAAGGAAATAAGGATTTCTATCAAGAGTTGAATGTTTTTACAACTTGCAACGGGGGAATTTTTATATGACGAAAACACATCTATGGATTGGATTGGATATTAGGGGTAGCTACCGACAGCTAAGGTCATTTGCGCCATAGGAGATAGGTAAGGGAGGAAGGGTGGATAGAAACCTGGCGTCGGCATTAGCCTGCTCTTAACGAAAGGCGCCAAGGGGACCACGGTTTAACGTCTCATCCGACAGATGGAGTAATGTACTTGAAATTCCCTCCACAAGACACTCAAGTAGGGATCGGGTTTCCTCTGAAAAACATCCTCCCCTGCAGGGATTTGAATCCTGATCGCTAAATTCCTAAAAATACGAACGAGATAGTTCCATGGGGAACGTTGAGTAAATAATTGATAAATGTGGCGTTAGAGAAACTATTATCATTTCCTGTCATAAATGGCAGACTAACGCCAAAAATCCTGGCGTACTTTGGAAGTAAAGGCTATCAATGAGAGATCAGGAAGCAAAAATAACAGGAAAGGCGTTTGCCATGATGACAACCCTTTCCCGATTTTATCTAACCGTACTACATCGACTCACTGAGCTCATTGCCGAAGCAGATATCAGTGGGAAGTCGAAAGGGAAACTCCGGAGCCAGAAGGTAGCAAATTCCGAGGCGTAAGAAGGTACCGGAGGGGGAGCCACTTGAGGGGAGTGGGGGGAAGTTCCCTCCCTCCCTCCCTCTTGCCATCGTGGGTCGACGCGGGACTGATCTTCGTCTTCGAGGCGTCCTCCCACCCGACACCCCGCTCCTCTCGCAAGAGGGAGGAGTGGGGGGAGGGAGATAGTGAGGCTGGGATAATGATTACACGGCTGCGCACCGCCTCCGCCTCTTCTGCTGCCGGGCGAGTCTTCATCTCCCCTCTCGCCTCGGCTCCAGTTCGAACGGAATAGGAGGAGGGTGAGAGGGAGAGAGAATAAGGGGGTTGGTTGCGGATGCGGACGTGCGTCAAGGTAACAGAGAGAGACGAAAGAGAAGCAACATGGAGAGGATTAAGCAGCGCAGTTAAACCTGTCTCAAAACGGAACCTGAAATCAACGGAATCTTCTCATCTCCGGAGAAAGTTTGGGTTCCGGAGGAGTTTAAGGTAGTTTGAGCGAAAAATCATTTTACTTAGAATTCAATGAATTGGTCTCATTACAAAGAGAAATGTCTCACCCTTCCATTGACATAAAAAATTCTACCCCTTACTGCATTACTTTCGGAGATATTTGTCAGAAAATACCAGCCTTTTAACATGGGAAATAGTACGTGTATGCACTCCAGATAGACCTTATATTAACGACGGGGCATTTCCTACACCTAAATCTCGTCAAAAAATCAACAGTGTGTAGTTTGTTTGATTTCTCAACTTCTTTTAAAAATTAATTATATTGTCACCGCAGTAAATTCTTCGGGATCACAATAAACCTTCCGTTTTGATGGAGTTTCAAACGTACCGCGCGAGAGAAATGAGTCAAGTTAAAGACTTATATAGATATATTCATTTGATTACTTACAATTTTTGACATTTAAAACTATTTTATTGCACCATTAATAATGCAATATTTAATTCGTGCGTCACACAGTTGGTGAAATTAAAACGTATAATTCTAATATGGTCTCTATAATGACTAGGGAACTATCTCGCTCGCATCACCATAAACCTGTTTCAAAACGGAACCTGAACTTAAAGGAATCCTCTCATCGCCGGAAAAAGTTTGGGTTCCGGAGGAGTATCGGGTCGAGATCAAGAATCGGGTATTACATTAAGCACGTTTCACTCGATACACGATCAAGGACAAGACCTCGTTTGCTAGACGGTACTTAGTATTGAGGACGGAATCTTCAAAAGTCTTGCCTCTGTGGTCAATTAGAGCCTCCAACATATCTAAGGTATCCGTGCCCAGAATTATTGTTTTTAATTAACCCGGAGACTACGGTACAATTTAAGTCAACACAAATATCTCCGATTTATACGGTGGGAAATATTTGTTTCTTTATACTACCGCTCTTTCGGCCAATAGCCCCCATCACTTGAATTCCTCTTACAGGCAGTTCCATCACCTCCTTAAAATATTCGGCATTTTCTCTATAATATTCTGCATTTATACAGGTGATCTCTGAACCTGTGTCTACAAGTGCCCTCAATATTACGCCATTCATTTCTATCTCGATTGTTGGGCATCTGACTTCTGCACTTTCGTCCTTCTCCTTCTCTCCTTCCAGTAATTCTCTAGGTGATTGAAAAATACTGTTTACCTACTCTCTTTTCTTTCGCCTTCTTCTTCTCCTCCGTACCTCTCATTTAAATTGGCCTTCTCTCTTCGGTCTTCGATGCGTCGGGACACGGAATGCATCGGGACCTTCCTTGTTTTCCTGTTGCCTTCCCGCGGTATTGTCTCTACTGTTCCTGTTGAAAACCAGAGTACTCACGTGATCAGCTGTTTCGCGGCGATCTATTCCTCCCCTACTATACTTATTCTCCTGCTCCCGTCTAGCTCCACACTCCTCATTCCATGGCTGGCGTCGGTTCTCCGGTGGGCGGTATGGCATTCCATTTCCCCTCCTGCTATCAGCTGTTTCTTGAAATCGAATCTCGCCTCGATGTTCCCGCTGATTCTGCCAACGTCGCTCAGGTTCCGGTCTCATCTCTCGTGGTTGCTCATGGATTTTGTTATCATACCGTCCCAGCACCGTCAAGAATTGTGGCAATGCTGTTATGTGCTGCGCAATGATGTCTGCATTGACCTCTGGTCCAAAATGGTGCTCGAGCCTATAAATGATCTCGTCATCCTCCATTGCAGGTTGTAACTCCTTTTCCGCACTAATTCTTTTCGTAGCATATTCCACTCTGCTTACATTCCCTCTTCTGTTGTACTGGCCGGAATCAAGCATCCTACTCACCTCCATCTGTTGTTGCTTTCCCCAATACTGCGCCAAAAACAGCTGTTTGAAGTTTTCCCTGTCTGTATGCAGGTGCGACGCGGCTGTTATCCTTTCACCAGCTCGTCCCATCATGCCTGGTCTGATGATCTTTAGCATATCACCGTCTGTCAGCTGATATAGTTCTCTGTATTCCTCCAACTCATTTATGTAGCGCATCGGGCTCGCTCCTTTCCGCCCATCGAATTGTAGTATTTTCATGTTCACTGCGGGGACCTGCGATACCGTCATCCCTCTGGCACGCTGCGTCTTGAGCCTCTCCGCCTCCCTTTGCGCGATCAATTGGATTTGTTTTTCTAATCGTGCCTCTTCCGTGCTCCCTTTCTCCGACATCTGACCTATTTTCGTGTCGTTTTCTTGTATCCTTTCGATAACAGTACCGAATTTTCTTCTTGTTTCTTCCGTGATAATTTCGATTTCCCTCATTGTCCCTTCTCGTAGGTTCTCCACTTCCGCGCGAACTTCAGTATTTTCCTTCCGTACATTTTCTTTTAATTCCTCTACTTTTGCGAAAATTTAATTCTTTTCTTTCCTTGTATCTTCTCGAAATTTCTCCACTTCTTTGCGAACTTCCTCATGCCCCTTCTCGATACTCTCTTCGTATGCGGTGACATTTTCATTCCAATCCTCTTTTGCTGCTTCCACTCCTATACTTAAAACTGAACTTCCTTGAATGCACAACACACACACACACACAAGTTCAACACATGCCTTGAATAATAACGATGATATTTTTCCCAAAGACAACCAAAAGAATAACGAGGAGCGTCACTGACCCACAGGTTCAAATCAATCTGAAATCTCAGACTGGCCGAGTCGGCCCGCTTCTCAGATCGATCCTAATAGACCGTTGCGTTTACCATACCGAGCTGATCCGGTGAGATTGATCTGAGATCGATTGGTATACGTAGTCACTTTCACTTGAGTAAATGTCGCATCCACATTTCCCTCTACCTACTGCTAAATGTGTCCAAATACATTTAAGTTTCGAATAATACACCAGAAACGGCTTCAGAGTGAATGTTTGCTCCACTTGTTCTCCGAGGAAAGGAGAAAAAAACAGTCACCTCTGGAGACTGTGCCAAGGGTTTGTAGAGGTAAAATTTGCTACTCGAATAAGAAATCGATCTCAGGTGTAAAAGTTTATTCAAGGGAAAAGGTATCATGCAACTAATAATCAAAAGTAATATACACACCTTAAGGATTAATAATCCCTAGCAATTCACACATATTCTACGTCCCGTTCACCATAAGCATCGCTGATTCGAACGAATAACCCACAGTGTCTATCGCAAGGGAAATCTGAATGTCAAGTCCTGTCCCAATAATGCACTCACATCTTTAAAAGTGAGCGCTCTGGAATATTCTCTCTTGTCATCTGCATGAAAAAGAGGCATTTCACATTTCTTTCTCGCCATCGTTTGCGGCGATACAAACTATCAGTTTAACCTTTCACGAGAAATTTCCAGCATTCATCAAGACGTTGGAGGAGCATTCAGTTACTGTTCCCATTTCCTTCAATTTTATGCAGCGTCACTGTTCAAGCACGGACAGGTTTCCAAGATGACAAACGCTGGTGATTCGCACTATTTGTCACAAGGATGGAGATCCGTGAATCATGCATGTATTTATTTCAAAGTAAATATTACCTGGATGAACAAAAGAACCAAGAGTTTGACAACTTTATCTTGTGTGACCTTTTAAGTGTTTTTCGTGACTTGTTAACTCTTGAGAAATAAATTACGGTCATGTTCTCCATTTCACATCTGGTAGAATAATAGGTCTTTCGCCGTAATAATTCATTGTCTCCATCTCGTTGGAAATCTTTTGCTCTTTTGTATATGCATAGCAGCGGTAAACAGCGACGACCTTCCTCTCGACAGAAAGAAGGTTGTTAAAGTGAATCCCGTGGGGTTCACAGCTTTCGTTACCTAATGGAGACTTCACTTTAATACCTTGACGTTCAAACTCGAAAGGCACACTTTGAGACTGTCATCCTGCCTTACGAGATCCGTTTCGCAGCAAGCATGATTTTGCCGTCTCACTGGAATTCGAATCATTTGCAATTTAAGTGTTCTGATAGACAGAGAGCGAGAGAGAAAGAGAGATAGTTGGATACATAACAAGGGCTTAGTGCCACTACGTTGGCTTTACCTAGTGATAATTTATTGCAAGAATTATCCCCTGCAAAAGTTCGCGTTCGCGTCAGTTTATCGAGATGGGTAGAGTGGAGCGCAGAGAGATAAAAATAATTAATTATTTTATTATTCCATAAATTAAATTTCTCATATTATCTCTCGACTGAATTGTGCACATAGATTCTTGCTGAGCAGACGGCTCCTAATCAGTGTTTGACAGCCTGAGTCCACCTAATTGTTGCAACCCCTGCATGACAATTTAGCAGGAGCAAACCTATAAGCCATTGGTGAGCGAGACTTAGGCTGAACTTAGTGATGCAAAGAAAGAAAGGAAATAGTAGTTAGGTACTGATAATCTCAGTTGTAAATGGTGAAGAACGGGTGATTTAAAATTAGTCCACGAAAGGCATTCTATCAGCTGCTGTGAGTCATTAGTGGCACGAAATACATAGTTACATGAAAACCGTCTTACCGAAGAAGCACACATGCAGTGGTGAAAGATATAGAACAGGCGTTTCGAGGAACGCAGAGCCCAAGTAGGAAATAAGCCGTTCAGGCCATACGACAATCGTTCATTCACTCAGACCGCTCAGAGGCAAATACACATATAAATGTTCAAATAGAAAGGCTGGAAGTAAGTGAACAGGAACACATAAAGTCGACGAACACAATGGCGGTGTGACACAAGTATTCATGTCGTCTGCCCATAGTTGTGTTTTTCATCCATTGGCCGTGCACTCCGGAAAATATTTGGAAGAAACAGACATTTCAGCAGTCGACAAAAAAAGCGAATTCGCTAGAACTGGCAATATCTCTAATCGGCGCCCAATGGTTACAACAATCGCGTATTCCTTACTTTCATTGTTGAAATAAGATGAGGACGAAACAAAGCCATAATATCCTGGAGGAGAGTATTTAAGCCATTAAATTCGAAATACGGAAGTACTGAATGAATCAGTTATGTGCTTAATATCTGAAAACATAGGCCGGGCTCCAATTCAAGTATACGCCCGTACAATATATGTACAATGTACTCCCTTCAGTAGGAGGCAGGGTCACACTTGCGAAGTGGAATGGGCGACTAGCGCTTGCAATTTTGTATGTGGTCGAAATACAAAAAAAAACAAAGAATGATGGCACCCTTCACCGCGATATGTCGTTTGAAGTCACCTAGGAATGAAATTTTACTTGCAGATTGAAGTTAATCAGATCATGAAGGAACATAGTAACAGCTCTTTGGCCTAATAATGGCAGTTAATTCAATGTCCATTCGAATGAACTCTCATGAAGTTCGCAACCCAAGCCAATGCGAGGGCCACGATGGATTTTCACTAGTGCGGCCGATTATATTAAGCTTCTTGACTAGCCCGTACCAACCATTTAGTAGAGGTTAAGTTGGTACGAAGGTCGAAAACGCTACGTCACTTCCTGAATGTGGGGAAAATTTAGTTCCACTTGAACGCCTTAACGTGGATTGGAACACGGCCACAGTTAATGTCGACGGAATTGTCTTGTATCCCTAACGATTTATCTATAAGCATCACCATTATATAAAAAAACAAATTTCAAAGAAGCACTTCTCATTCATAAACTGAATGGGCGAATCATGCGCCATAGCCACGTTACGTGGATCATTTTTTTCTGCAAAAAGCATTGGCTTCACTATGGTGCGTCAAAACGCCATCTATACATCTACATAATACCTCGCGAGCCGCCGCTTGGGCGTGTGGCAGAGGGTGTTAGCTCAACAGCCGTGTAAAGGTGTACGTTTTTTGGAGATAAAAAGGTGACATGTATTATGGGAGTATATTTAGTGGAGCTCAATTATTGTGGTCGCTTATTGTTGGTGGTAAGAACGAATATTTATACCTATCTGTTCGGCAGAGTATCTATCTTATTTTATCGCATCTGTCAGACCTAGAGATGTAGCCAGGAGTCATGATAATATTCTGTGTGTCGCTCTGAAAATATCAGTTCTGAATTTATCAAGCAACCTAAGCCTAGCGTGTAGTCTCTAGAGGCTCCCACCTTAATCCCTGTAAAAGTTGTGAGACACTATATGTCCGTTCGTATCAGTTTTTAACAAAGAGCGCTGTTTTCCTTTGTACTTTATTAATTATTTTGGTTAAATCTTTATGACCAGGGTCCCAAATGCTCGCGGCGTATTCGAAGTGTGGCCTAATCAGAGTGAAGTAGCATCTCTCTTCGACTTTTTCATCCGAGGACCTTCCTATTATACGTTTAATAAAACCGAGTTTCTTAAGTGCTGCGCCACATATGTTCTGTATGTGTAATCTCCACGATATATCAGATGTTAAGGTAATTCGATGTTCTTTCGTCTATGAGAGTCCCTCAGCTAGCGTCAACGGCCGCCGGCGGTGACGCTTTGTGAAGGCACCGCGCGCCGGCAGCCGCAGAATTAACCCGTAGTTAAAGTCGAAATCGAGGAAAAAACTAAGTTTCTCACCAACTACCGGATTCTTTGGCAGCGGGCTTCGTCGCCCATCGCGGCGAACGGAAAAGACGGAAAGAATAAACAAAAGCCGCCGTGCGACCGCAGCGCCCGCGGCACGTCGGACACACACATTGGGGTGAAACCACCCACGAATACCATATATACCTACTCTCTCTGTATAAGTATAATGTCCACACCAATCACGCCGAGAAATCGCAATCATACTAATAATAGAGGCGAGTCCCTTATCCCAATTGCTTCCGCCGCTCCCTCTTGTGCTCAAACACCCCTCCATTGAGCATTCATCTTCCCCCCCCTCTCCCCACCTTCACCCTCCACCCTTCACACTCGGACCCACAATGCCAGAGAGCACCAATAATGGCTTCCGCATCAGCCTCTCAACGCTTTGGTGCTCACCCGCTGCCTTCAAACCCACCCTCAATGCATGGCGCGAGTTGAGATCTCCCGCGGCCTCGGAATGAGGCACAAGGAATCACTCGCGCTCTTCAGGCTACACCTCGTGGAGGTATTCACTTACTAGTATCCACACTACACACACAAACAGTAGAATCTCGAGTCGTAGAAACTGGCTAACAGATCGAAACGTCATATAGGAGATCCGGGTTCGAGTCCCGGTCGAGTCAAATGATTTTTTTCTTGGTGAATTTCATGCCCTTTGTGTAATATTAACTTTGGCTTTCAACAATCTAACCACTGGCAATCCACCTCAACTATATGACTGGTTTGTAAGTAAATCAGAGCTGCACGACATATCCACTAGACACCATGTCATTGACCTCCATATCCCTCAACACCGCACCTCCCACTTGAATAAATCCTTTGTAGTAACCGCCTCTCGAGTTTGGAATTAGCTACCTGCCTGTTAAAATAAGACACGCCAAAACTCTTAATCAATTTAAAAACAACGTGTACAAGCTACTGCACAAGGTTGTTCTTTCACGTAATAACTATTGAGAAAAACTTACTGCTCAAGATTTTACAATTTCCTTAAATATTTATGCATCATTGAACTTCCTATTCTTTGTATTGTGTAATGGCCTGTATATATTTTTCTAGTTTACTCATGAACTGTAACGATTTACCGTATGAATTTCAATACATAACCTTATTTATTTATATCTGTTAACCATCCGCACACAATTTTCTTACCTAGAAGTGCTTTTTTTCTGTTTAAATGTAATAATTTTGTTTAATTATTTTTCTTTCTCAACTATTGTGTTAATTTGTCATTGTAATTTGAAAATGCCTCAAATGGGACAAATGGCCCATAAGTAAATAAACGAATTAATAATAATATACATACGTAATTAATCGTAATAGAAGTCTCCATTACAATGAATAATTTGGCCATCAGTAAAACATAGTCGGCCCCGTTGGCGACGGGGAAAAGTCCTCGCTTGCCAATCCGAGGATCGTGGGTTCGGGTCCCGTCTGAGTGGTTTTTCACCATTCAGGACATGGAGTTTATTGTTCGTCTGTTGATAATGTTAATCACCCGATGTAAAAGGCCTTTAATGTTCCGTTTTCGGGATCGTGAGAAGAAATTAATAAGCAGTTTATGGAGGACATTTCAGGAAATAAGATATGTATAGTACATTATAATTGCGGCATGACAATGGCGACAAATGCAATCGATTTGATTAGATTATGTAATGAAGTTCTTCATTTTTGCACTAAAACCAGTGGGTACATTATGTCTCCCAGCATCATAAGTGTTTAACCACTGAGCGCAATAGCCTTACCTGCAGAATGTCAGAATGCCCATCCCACCCGGGCATATCTAGAGTTTTTCTAGTGTTCCGGGAAGTAAGTACTCAAGAATCGATCCTAAGATGTAGCCATGTCTAGGCATTCGCACGGTTGATAGTGTGAGTTTCCCTCGCCCTCTTCGCATCAGCATCTCGGTGTGTCTTCAATTCTCACATTGAAGCAGCGGCACTTCTTAATTAGGTTTTTATCAGTTAATATCCCCTCGATCGCCCTCTATTTACTCCTATTTACTGATAACTTTTGCATAAAATGAGTGTGGATCGAATGATAATCATCTCAAGATTGGCTTTCATCGGGTCTTGTGCTGGTCATCAGATTTCGATGTGTTGGGCTGTGGCCTAACCCAAGGTCAAAGACTTCACTGCAGTGGGTGCAGTTGGTAACAATGGCTCTGAATGCAGACATTTGACTTAAATTTTAATCTTCCGATTAATCCGTCGTAGCGTTTCATTTCTGGTCCCCCTAAACTTTAAATTTCGTCCTGGGAAAGGCGAACTTCTCGCAAGGAATGCATGACATTGGCGATAGCACACTCTACCGACCGTCGACGGAATTACGCGGCATTTCTCCCTCCAACACTTTTGTGGTCAACGATTTCCACATGGCTGAATCAAATTCCAATATTCTCACAATTCTCTGAAAGAGTTTTTGTGGTGACCTAATACGTCGTCTCTGAAAGAATACCGCCACACTCTTTCACACGAACAACCCTTCGGTTTGGAGACTCATGCCCTCTTCCGTTCTCTTATTCCCACTTAAATACACATGTTGTGGCACTGTAACCTCTTCCATACGAATATATAAAATCAGAAACATGCAGAAAATATTAATTGGTGGGTGGAGGTGTATAGGGGAGGTTATTCCGGAAATGGTGGAAGGCTGTCAAAACTGCCTAGTCACAGGCTACTCGTTTCAATGAGGGGTGACTTCTAATCCGCCAGCAACGCAAGATGGTTTCACATACCTCTGTGTACATAAACTTCGCAATTAGACCATGGAAGTCAAAAGAAAAGGAGGAGGGATAACGGTGAATGCGCATGGGCGAAGATGAATCGAGTGTAGGGACACATTGGAAGGATTTGGTGCCGCGTGGACGTGGCCTACTACCCATATAATATCTTATTACCCAAGGAGTTTACGTAAAACAAACGCAACCTCAGGAAACGAAAACAACAGAGAGTCTGTGAAAGTGTAAATGGAAAAATTGGCTAAAAGACACAAGAGGAATATCGCCTTAATTCCTTTTCTCACCTCCTTGAACTGGCCGTCCCACGTGGACAAACACAGGAATGGACGATCGAGCAGGTATCCCTTTCGTTGACGTCACACATGGGACTCCATTCAACTCCGAGATCCATAGAACACGGGCTTGAGAGAGTAGGACGCCGACATCAGGCCCATCACGTCCAAGAGAAGAATAGCTGAGGATAGAGTGAGAATGGAAGTTTATGAGGAGAGTGTGCACAGCTATAGGTGAAGTTCCTGGCGCTGTGAAGTGTACGAGTATGAGACAAGGGCCGAGGAACTCTCAAAATTACAGCAAAATGGGAGAGGGAAGATTTTTGCAGCGAAGGATAAATAAGAAAACCATTATAATTGCTGTCAGCACAAGCACTCCGAGAAAATAAAAAAAACTCACCGCCACCTTCCGTCCCGTTTCGACTCTAGTCACAATTCGACCTCAATATAGGATTCCTGGATAAGTCCTTTGCGATGGGTCATTTTTAAACGGCTAGCCTCACATGTAAATGCCTCGTGCCTTTTTCGTGAAGTGGTTTGGTTTCCCTCTCCCTCTATCGTAGCCTCCCTCTCTTCCTTTTCATCACTTAAGGTAGTCCGATCGAGATAGTTCCCTAGTCATAATAGAGACCATATTCGAATTACACGTTTTAATCTCACCAGCTGTAGAACACATCAATTAAAAATTGCATTATTAATGATGTAATAATATAGTTTTATATGACTGAAATTGTAAGTAATTAAAAGAAAATATCTCAATATGTCTTTAACTTGACTCATTTTTTTCGCGCGGTGCATTTGAAACTCATTCAATACGGAAGGCTTTTTAATATCCCGAAGAAACTACTGCGGTGACAATATGATTAATTTTTAAAAATAGTTGAGAAAACATACAAACTACACGCTGTTAGTTTTTTACGACATCTAAATGTTGGAAATACCTCATTTTGTAAACAATGTCTCCCTGGAGTGCATGCACGTACCATTTGCCATGTAAAAGGGCTGTTATTTTCTGGCATATATCTCGAAAAGTAATGTGGTAAGGGGTTGATTTATCTGTGTCATTAGATAGGTGAGATGTTTTTCTTTAAAATGAGACCAAATTCATTGATTTCTAAGTAAAATGTTATTTCGCTTAAACTACCTTATCTTCACCGCCTCCACTTGAACCTCCGCTCCGCTCCTTTCCGCGCAGGTCTGCGCCAGGAACTATTGCGAGAGTTAAATGAGTGAGTTTCATTGGTAGGAAAGTGACATGAAGCGTGGGATGGGAAGGGCGGAGGCTGAGGTTTTGGGGACAGGCTGCTTCCGGGAGGGGGAGAGGGGCGTGACGTATGAGACTGGTGGGGGGGGGAGTTTAGGGCCCTCGCGTCCCCCCCCAAACTTAACAGCGGGAGGGAAAGAACATTTGGTGCTCTGGTGGAGAGATGAAAGGGCCTAAAGAAGTGAACACGGTCGTCAATAACATAGATTTCACGGTATCGTCGGAAAGTGTATCGGTCAGGCCTCGTTACATGGCGAGTGGGCGGAAACGTTTGTGAAAGTGTAGAAGGACCAAACCCCCCTCCTTCCATTCCAATTTCCCCAACCGACACACTCCCTCCGAGGAGTGTGCATTTTCAAATCTCCCCCAACCCGCCCCCCCAACCCTTAACCTCCCTCTCCTCTCTCCCCCTGCCGTCCACCGTACAGGAGATTTATGTGCACCGCGTTCGGCGCGCGTGACGATTCTATTTGCCAACTGCGACAGTTTCAACCAGACTGCAAAAAAATCAGCGACTGCGGAACGAATTAGACCTAAAGGGGGTAGAAGAGGGAGGGAGGGAAGGAGGGTGGGGGGAGGGGTTGGATCAGCCGATCCACTCCCGGACGCGAAGCTTTCACGAATTTCACGGAAAAAAAGTCCCGCGCGCGGCCGACCTACGAGCCGTGAGAGAGGCAGTCACTCCGCCACCTCGCGGGAAAATTGACGCTCATTACTCGGGCCATCGACACCATCCGGGGACCCACGAGTGTCAAATGCCTGAGGAGAACAAACAAGGCCGTTGATTATCTTGGGAGGCGGCACAATGCGGTAAGACGTGGTCTCCCATAAATGGATTACTCTACGCAAGAAGGCGGTCATTCTATGTCAAATGATTCAAAGAAAACTCAATCGGTTGCGAGTTGGTGTTCCTCAAGGAAGCGTGATTGATCCTCTTTTATTAATTATTTATATTAATGACCTAAGTTCTAGAGTTAGCAGTAAAATAAGATTATTTGCAGACGATACAGTTATCTACCGTGAAATGAGCGAAGACGCGGACTTTGAAGTTCGGTCATCTGATCTTAACAACGTTCATTCTCGGTGCCAGAAGTGGGATTTAGAACTAAATATTAGTAAATGCACCACAGTTCACTTCCTGTGAAAATCATCACACAAAAGCCATAGGTACCTACACCGTGGGTGGAGTAAACATAAAATCTTCAAATACAGTAAAATATCGTGGTATTGCCTTAACTTCAGATATATCATGCCCTAAGAGGGCATGATTATATGATTAGGGAACTATATCGCTCGCACTACGTTAAGTTGAACACCCATGCAAATATATCTCCCGTAAAAGTTGCCGCCGTAGACCTGCGCGGCAAGGAGGGGAGGTGAAAGTGGAGTGAGGGGTGAATGGAAAGGATGGATGGAGGGGAAAAAAGAGAGAGACAACGAGAGAGAGAGAGAGAGAGAGAGAGAGGCTGGGTAACCAAGTTACTTCGCGAAATAAGCTAGAGCGCCAGTCTATAAGGCAAGCAGTTTTAACAGCCGTTCGCCGTGGCTGCAATATCTTAAGGTCTCATTGTGAAAGAATCAAAACGGCACGGCAGGTAGTTGTGAGGCATCCAAATTCAAGAAGCGCTTGTGTCAGTAACAATCAGAAAGGCTCTTCGATGAACAGTCACCCTACCTCGTTTGGCAGGAATCTGAAAGTTCGGGAGCCCACGTCCCAAAATCGTCGACCGTGCAGCGACAGGAACTTTAGCGAGAGCCATACGCCTTCCCCTTCGGCAGTCGTTCATACGGCGCCAATGAACACCTTCGCAAGCGTGTGACAACCCCCCGCTCGCCCACGCTGTTCCCCTTTCAGTCCCTCGTCTTCTCCGTCCTCCCCGCCCAAGTCATACCCTCTTCCTCGACCCACGCCGATCTACGCCGAGGCGTCGGATCTCTGCCCACGGGGGCCTCTCTCCCAGCACCAAACACTCTTTTTATACGTCTACCGCACACTCGGCAATGTCCTTCGACCTCGTCCCTTCCCTCCCACACTCGCCGCACCTTTCATCTTCACTTTGCCTCTATTTCCCCTCCTTCGCCCCCTTCCGGCACTTCCCAGAACCTCCTCTGAGCGACTGCCTGTCTTCCCATTGCGAGGCTTTAAGATAGGTAAGGTAGTAAGGAAGTAAGGTAGTAACGAAATATCACTTTACTTAGAAATCAATGAATCTGGTCTCATTTTAAAAGAAAAATATATCACCTATCCAATGACACCAAAAATTCAACCCCTTACCTCATTACTTTCGGAGATGTTTGCCAAAAAAATACCAGCCCTTTTACATGGAAAACGGTACGTGCATGCACACCAGAGAGACATTATTAACAAAACGAGGTATTTCTAACACTTACATATCATAAAAAAACAATAGCGTGTACTTTGTATGTTTCCTCAACTATATTTGAAAATTGATCATATTGTCACCTCAGTAAATTCTTCGGGATCACCAAAATCCTTCCGTTTTGAAGGAGTTTCAAACATACCGCGTGAAAAAAATGAGTCAAGTTAAAGACTTATTTAGATATTTTTATTTGACTACTTACAATTTCTGTCATGGGAAACTATATTATTTCACCATTAATAATGCAATATTAAATTGATGTGTCCTACAGCTGGTGAAATTAAAACGTATAACTCGAATATGGACTCTATTATGACTAGGAAACAATCTCACTCGGACTACCTTAAAAGTCCTCCGCTCACAGACTTACATTAGTGAGTCGCGAACAGAGGCCCGCCATAATGGAAACTCTATTTTATTCATTTTTCCATTTGCCGAGCGCCCTTTCTCGTGCGTCGTATTCGCACGAGCACCTCCTCCTTGAAGGAGGGCCAACGACCGCTCATATCCTTCCTTCCTTCTTCCCTCTCGGACGACCCACCTCCTCTTCCCTCTCTTGACCTCGCCATCTCAATGGGGTGTCATCATAAAAATTAATTTCTCTAAAAAAACCTTTACAATAGAATTAAGAATTGAATGAGTATCATGAAGGCATACGTTTCTTTGGTGCAAAATGTATAGTAACTCCGCAGCATTGAAAATAAGATCAATTCAATGCCAGGGGAGCGAGATAGTAGTCGTGCAGTCATTTACTCGTATTCGAAGCGATGCGATCCGCGGGCATTCAACTTTAATTCAAACATCTACAATGGTCTCCAAACTTCATTCGTGGAATTGAGTTTTAATCAAATAGTTGAGCTTTCCCTTCGGGAAGGTCAACTCGGGATGCAAATGCGGTGATGTGAACACTTATAGAGAGGAACATTGAGTAATACCAGGATGTTTAGCTTGATTTATGGATCGTGGAAATGATTTTGACGTGAGGTGTAAATTGGTAAAAACTAACGTAGATACTCGGAAAAATGGGAATAGATTAGCGAGACAGGAGACTAATCCGAAACTTTTATTCGGCCCAAAGAGAACAGGTGAGGGTGGCTGATGGTAAATCAGGGTGGGCAACTATAGGAGGCAGGGCGCGGCAAGAGTGTCCGTTGTCGCCTATGCTTTTTACACAGAAAAGAAGGTCCAGATGGATTGGACACATCTTGAGGCACAAATGCTTTGTGAAGAATATAATTGGAGGAGGAATGGAGGGGAAAGTCGCCAGAGGACGGCCAAAGGATGAATAAATGGGGCAGATGAAGATGAGAGGAGTGCATTAGAAGAATGAATCGGGAGTAAGGGGAACTAACATTAGATAGGGAAGGGTGGTGGGCACCAGTCAATCAATCTTCGGATTTGAAAAGGAGTGAAATGAAAAAGACACCATCGGCGCCCAGATTAAATGTTATCACATGTTTTCGTGTTCTGGTCACCATGTGGTTCCAGCTCTCGATCTTTGGAAAAAATCACGAATTGATTAGCTCCAGCAAATATTTCTGGCGATGCGAAATGGATGATTTTGGGACAAAACTCGAAGATTCCAGGGAAATGTAGAATAATCACTCTTGGGTGCGGAGCTTCAGTTAGAAAAACTTTCTAATTGGAGCCACTACAAATGCTTCGAGGTTTGGGATGACTCACAACTACCTGCCGACCCGTTTTGACGGGTTTCACAATGAGACCTTAGGTTTGGGTTACTAGTTCAGTCCCGGCGATGGGAGACTTTAACTATTCACCTAATACCTTAGCGTTCCAGCTTATTTCACCCCATTCCATTCATTCATTTCTAATCACCCCATTGCACGTCAGCTGACTCCCTGGCACTTCGTAAGTCCGCTCTGAGGGTGCGGTGAGGAGGAAGGGGGAGTGGCGCGAATCGTCCTCGGGGAGACGAGTGATGGGAGAAGTCGGTCTTGGAGAGGTTTTCTGGTGACACTCGCCGCTGCACAGACAAAATGCATTCAACCGGCCTGCTTCCTTCGCCTTCCACCACAACCTCCCCTCTCCCTCCTCTCTGCTCCCAGAGACAGGCAGACCGACTGGTGGGTTTCAACATAGAGTAAGTATATATAGTGTGGCAAAGCAATGCTAAAAACTGGATATAAATTTTTGAGAGCTTTGGGAAGAATTTATCAGGTGCCACCACCTCAGGGAAGGAAGAATTTTGGCTTACGGAAAAGGCCACTTGGAGGCGCTAGTGGTACTCGGTGATTTTGCATCAACATACAGAGGTGGATTTACCATGGCTGTTGAGTGCTTTTTATTGAGTATCAATTATTTTGTCGTTGCTACGATACATCGCTAAACAGTTGACTCCGTGTTTGGTAATCGCGTGTCTTATCATATTAACGTCAATTCGATTCATTATAGACGATGCTCATTGAAGGCACATTAAAATAAATGTTTAGTTTGGTCTCGAAGACTCAATAATATTTGTCTCCATTGCTATGAGTCGATTAGTAAACATCCATGCACCGAAATCATCATAAGAACATCATGTGAGTTAAGCGACACTGAATGAAGTGGCCGTGTGCCAAAGCTCCTTTGTTATGGCTTGTTGTGCAACTTCGATACACCTGTTCCATCTATCGGCCAAAGTATTATTTAAAAACTCATATCCGAATCTCCCTATCTCTTTGCCACTCTATATATACTTACTCTATGGTAGTATATACGTACAGCGCCCGCTCCCACGTGCCGCTCCCACACCTCACGAGCGGCGCGTGGCAGCGTACGGCCACCGCAAAAGCAGACCTGTGTGGCAAGGAGGGGAGGTATATACAAATGGGTGGGGTGAAGGAAGGAACGGAGAGGGGGAGGCAACGAGAGGGAGGCAAAGAGTGAAGCTGGAGAACCAAACCAATCCGTGAAATAAGCCGGAACGCTAATCTATTAGGCGAATAGTTAAAGTCATCCATCGCTGGGACTGAACTAGTAACCCAAACATGAGGCCTCATTGTGAAACGCGTCAAAACGGGACGGCAGGAAGTTATGAGTCATCCCAAACCTCGAAGCATTTGTAGTAGTGCCAATTAGGAAGTTTTTCCAACTAAAGCTCCGCATTCAACAGTGTTCATTCCCCATTTCCCTGGAATCTCCAAGTTTTGTCCCAAAATCGTCCACTTTGCATCGCCAGAAACATTTGCTGGAGCTAATCAGTTATAAATAATAATTATAGAATCCTTATTACACATAAAAACTATGTATTTTACACGGGTATATTCACGGCTGGTAGAAATGGTAAGACATATCAGCCATACATGACGAATTTCATTAGGATTTATTAAAGGAGAAGACTTTCGAAGAAGAATCCGTTCAGTGTACAACGGCATCGTCTTCGTCAGTCATCAATCCGTAAAGAATTACTCAACCAGTGTTCTTCTTACAACTCTCTTCTCAGCCAACCATTCAATTCCAAAATTAGAGATTCAACGTCTCTCATAGCTGTTCTAACATATTTTAGCGTTAGTAATGCTCAATAATTCTTCTCATATATCCATCATAATTTTTGAGAGACTGCTATGTAAAAAAATGTATCCAATCAGACAGTCATTAATTCACCTCAAAATTTCGTCAGACATTTTTCCTCTTCACTTCTTCTTTGGGCGTATTTCATCGGTGATGTTCTCCGTCCATGTGACCGAGTAATTTCATATGACCATTTCTATTGATAACTGCATTTCGTGGTCCTCAAATTTTCTTACTTCGCTACCTGTTAGCCTTAAAGCTTCATTGCACTGTGAGGGAATGATCCATAGATGTGGGGATCAGGTTGGTGTGGTGGCTAGAGTACTGGCTAACCATACGGATGGCCAGGGTTCAAATCCCTGCAGAGGAGGAAAGTTTTTCAGAGGACACCACATCCCTACTTGAATGTCTTGTGGATGTCTGTCGGATTGTCTGTCGGATGAGACGTTGAGCCGTGGTCCCCTTGGCGCCTTTCGTTGAGAGCAGCCTAATGCCGACGCCGGGTTTCTATCCACCCTTCCTCCCTTACCTGCCCCCTATGGCGCAAATGACATTAGCTGTCAGTCGCCTCCCCAAATATCCAATCCAATCCATAGATGTGTTTTCGTTCTCATATAAAAATTCCCCCGTTGCAAGTTGTAAAAACATTCAACTCTTGATAGAAATCCTTATTTCCTTGCGATATCATTCTCACAATATATTTTTTTTCATTGAAAGTTAGCGAGGAGAGGGCAATCCAGCTATTAAACCACATTAAGAAGAGGATCAAAAGTCGTAAGAAAATTTTTTGAGCCTGGAAGATGACAATTTATTTAATCACAGCACTCATCATTAGCAACCCTCAAGTAGCCACCCATTAGTAACATTAGTAACATAAGTAATATACTCTAAATCCATTAAGGTAGTCCGAGCGAGATAGTTCCCTAGTCATAATAGAGACCATATTCGAATTTTACGTTTTGATTTCACCAGCTGTAGGACACATCAATTAATCATAGCCTTATTATTGGCACAAAAATATAGTTTTATATGACAGAAATTGTAAGTAATTAAATCAAAATATCTAAATAAGTCTATAACTTGACCGATTTTTTCCGCGGGGTACGTTTGAAACTCCTTCAAAACGGAAGGTTTTTTGTGATACCCAAGAACATACTGCGGTGACAATATGATTAATTTTCAAAAATAGTTGAGAAAACATACAAACTACACGCTGTTAGTTTTTTGACGACATCTAAGAGTTAGAAATACCTCATTTTGTAAATAATGTCTCTCTGGAGTGCATGCACGTACCATTTTCCATGCGAAAGGGCTGTTGTATTTTTTGGCAAATATCTCCAAAATCAATGCGGTAAGGGGTAGAATTTTTGTTGTCGTTGGATAGGCGAGATATTTTTATTTCATATGAGACCAAATTCATTGATTTTTAAGTAAAATGATTTTTCGCTCAAACTACGTCAACGCATTCAACGCTTGCATGAGACAATCGATGACGAGGTTTCACGATGGTGACCTTATCCGGAGTTCAGAGGCCACAAATTTCCAAACCTGCTTCCAGGTCAGTCTATATTGATGAAAGTGAAAAAATCCTGAGTGTTTTCTGGGGGTTAAGACGGAACGTCAGTCTTGCAAGCGGAAGATGGGACGTGGCCGGATCACGGCTGAACAGGACCACGTCTGAGCCGTGGTTTAAACTCCATGCATGCAATCCACCCAAAAAATCCGCCGATTCCGCCCTGCCACGCCCCCTTTAGTCCCTTCAATCCCCCCCCCCCCACCCCCTACCCCCCGAAGCAACCGCGCCATCCAACGACGTCGGCCCGCGTTTATATCGCCCCACACCCCGCCCAGCAGAGGACCCGACGGAATTGAAAAATAAAAAAAAAAAAACGGAATCGAGCGAGAGATGGCCAATTTTCCGATAATTGGAGCATTTGTTGCGACGGGGAAGAGGAGGTATGGGGGACAGGGGCGTACCCTTGCCGTCTGTGGGGAATAGGGGGGAGGGGGTCAGAGGTCGATAGCGGGGGTTCCCGTGAGGAGAAGAGGTGAACAGGGGATATCGGACGCGATTGTTGCCTGTCAAGTTGTCAATTACCCCCAGCGACAATAAATGTCCGAGCTCTATAATCCTAGGGGTGGTCTTTCTGGGAGACCCAGATTTAAAATGTTAATCGTGAACTCGCTCACCAATCGAATTCCCGCTCCGAGGGAAAATCGCCGCGAATTGCTCCTCTCTTTTTTATGGCTTGACCTTTCGCCTCGTTGGTGGGGTGGCAGGCTGAAATGCATGGGTTTGCGCGGGTGCGGGAATTAGGGCTATAATGCGTCGTCCCTTTCGAAAACCCCGCGTCGCTTCGTCGGAAATTAGGGTGCAGGGTGAAGGGTGTGGGGTGTTGGTGGTGCGGGGAAATAATTCCATTAATAAAGCCTCGTACAGCGTGGTCCTCCAAATGGTTGGTTTGCGGCTTCGCATAGGAAAGAGAGCCAATCGTAGCCGCAGGGTATCCAATCAGGAAGAAGTCGCATATTATTCCCCTCTCCCATTCTAATCACGCTATTTACTCTTAGACGCAAAGCTGTAATTTAGCAATTCAGTGTCGTTGTCGTCACTCAAAAGGCCAGGCCTTGTCGCTGTCTTTGTTGCCAATTGTCTCTTTCTAAGGCTGTTTTTTTCCTTTTCCCCGTAGGAGTTGCAGTTCATGATTGACATCACACTGTGAAGTAAGGACATTCTCGGTCGTCCTCTCCTTTTCTTCCCCAACACTTTTCCTTCAATTGTGTTCTTGATGAACTCGTTATGTGTTACTAAGTGACCAACAAGTTTTATTTTCCTGGAGTGAATTTCTTGGAGAAGCGTTCTATTTTCGCCTACTTCTTTCAAGACTTGCTCATATGTTTTTCTCATGACCCAACTTGTTTTAGTCATTCTCCTCCTGAACCACATTTCGGATTCCTGGAGTCTGTCTTTTTCTTGCCAATTTAATGTCCATGTTTCACAACCATAGGTGAGTATACTTCACACGAACGTCTTTACAAATCTCTTCCTTGTTTCAATTGACAGGTGATTGTTTACCAGAGGTTACGCTTCCTTTGGTATTCAGTATAAGAGCGTAAAATTCTCAACTCACAGTACCAAAATCAGCCATAATATCTGTTTCCTATTTAGTTGATACGTCTTATATTAAATATAAATCCAAATTTCCAATCAAGGTATGGGAAAAAAGACTTCTATGGATGCATTTTGATCATCAAGATGGCCATCGACAAGTAGAAGCTTCTAATTCCGTAAACATATTCAATTATTCCGAGGACAAAACTCGAAGAAGTATTTTGCTTTTTTCTGCTCGACTTGCTTCATTTCACGTTCTTTCCTTATTATATTCAGACCCATCTTTATCTTACTTCTCGAGAATGTAATCACTTTTGTCTTCTAATGGGATATCTTCTTCCCATACCTTTCGCACTGCATTTGGAACGCATTCATCATTGACTGTAATTCCTCGGCTGACTGACAAACCAATGCTTGATCATTTGCGAATCTCACTGACTATATCAGATCCTCTGCTACCCTTATTTCTTCCTCCATCCCTCCACATGCCTTTCTTACGATTTCTTCTGAATACACGTTAAAAAATAACGGCGAGAGTGGACATCCCTGACGTACTCACCGTCCTATCACAGCACATCCTGATTCTCCATCGGCTACCCTAACAAGCGCCGTATTCTCTACGCCTACCAACTGAATTATTTGTAGGTACACGTAGCATTTTTTATAAAGGATGTGAAACGCTCTTTAGTACACAACATGCCCACAGTGAAAGGCCCTTTGAAGTGGTTGCGTCCTCCGCGGGAAGGACACTCGCGACGGAGACATTGCGTCCACTGCAACAGTGGGAATGCGTCCCACCTGCGCACGCCCCGCCGGTCGTGTCGGGGAGAATGAATGAGGGGGGAGGGGGATGTTGCATTGTTATTTGGTTTTCTCTCTCTCTCTCTCTGGTCCCTGGCCACGAACGAAAGAGTCCCCTGGTCGCCCGTGACAGTAGAAGGGGTACGAAGGCAGTGGGATAGTTGGGAGGGGCGAGCAGGCGACAGAAGCACATCTCTCCGAACAGAGGGGGGCGTGTTGGAGAGAGGGGGAAGGGGCGTGGTTGAGAGTGGGCGAGGTGGGGAAGAGACAATGGGGTGAGCCTCGGTTCCCTGCAGGGGGGACTTGAAAAGGGGGTGTGTGGGGTTCCGAGACTCGAGGCCAGCGTGCGATGTCGGACCGTGTCATTCGGAAGATACTTCGAGCAGCATCTGTCGAGGGAGTCGCCAAATTCGTGTCTCTGGAGGTAGGGGTGGAAATGGGGTGGGGAGGGGGAGCTTTTTCAACCTTTTCTGGGCTGGTGGAAGCAGCCGAGCAAGCGCATCGCCCGAGGACCGAATACGTGCATCTCTCTAATCGCGTGCAATCGATTTTTCAGAGCCTCTGTCGATGGATCGGGATGAACAAGCAGGTATGACGGCATGGGACATATTTATATGTAATTAGTATTGAAAACTATGAACACGGCATAAAATAATTTTCTGATGAAATATTAAAACACCTGGACAAATCAGAAAGGCATGTTGCGCATATTAAAAAATATCTGAAGAGGAATGGATTAAACGTTACCAACAGCTCTAGTCGATCCCCCAATCAAAGAAGATGTACTTGAAAAAATCAGACGCAGCTGATTGACATCCGATCAATATGACTGAATTACACAATGCTTTAAAGGAAACAAAAAATGAAAAAAGCACCTGGAATCGATTAGATCAATTCTGAATGAATAAAGTGTGGCAGCCCCCTTTTACGTTAGAGATGCTAAATCTCTATAATATGTGCCGAATTCGTGTCTCTGGAGGTAGAAGGGGGGAAGGTGTGGGCTTTTTCAACCTTTTCTGTTCTGGTGGGAGCAGGCGAGCGAGCGCATCGCCCGAGGACCGAATAAGTGCATGTCGGCCATCCTAATCTCGTGCAATCGATTTTTCAGAGCCTCTGTCGATGGATCGGGTCCTCACTCCTTTGCTTATATCGATTCCACCTAGAAAGGACATTAATGCTATTTGATTCATTTTCTGTGTTCTTATAGAGGGACACATGACCTCTGTCTGATACGAACCGCAAAAAGTCAACATGAGAAGAGTCAAGCAGAGCTATGAAAGACGAGCAAAGGCTATAGAAGCGGTGATACCCGGTTAAGTCTACTAAAATGGGCACCTACTCGAATATACTCTTTGATTCCATCAAACGACCACTTGGAAAGATAGATGTTTATTTTAGAGCCTCAGAAAATGACAGAGCAATGCGACCTGTTTGGTCAATATATTGTAAACCACTCAAGTGGAATACCGTGTATTTCTGCATAAAAATAGAATGCTGTGGTAAAACCTTCGTTTATATGATAGACGATAAAAATGCAAAAAATACCCTTAACATTCCGTGTAGAATTTCCTGAGCTATTTTCGGATATTTCACAGGACTAATTGCGATGAAAAAGTCAGTTTTTTTAAAGAATGTCATTAGTGATAAGTTTAGCGGTGTGGAAGTTGTGACTGAGTATACTTTGTGGTTTCAGGCTCGATGGAGTGGAATCGGAACATAACTAAGTATGAAAAAATAGGCAACTTCCACCGTGATAAATTTTATTCCGACCGGTTTCGCTTTTTGCAGCATCTCCAGATAAGACATACCAAGTATGAAGTAAGTTACGAATATACTCTGTGGTTTCAGGCTTGATGGATATATTACGGACAGAGTATATTCCTAATGCTAGCATGGCATAACAGGTAAAACTAGATAACAAAGTGTGTACTAAGTGCCATTTTTTAGAAAGCCCACGTTCACAGATCAAGTGATACTGTCGGATTCCTGCCACCCGGTGTCCCACAAATTAGCCAGTTTCCACTCATTGATTCACAGACTATATATACTTATGCACACCTGATATTTATTATCTGGAGATGCTGTAAAAAGCGAAACCGGTCGGAATAAATTTTATCACAGTGGAAGTTGCCTATTTTTTCATACTTAGTTGTGACTCTCTGCTCATTATCATAATTTTTCAAATAAGTCGAAAAAATATTTGGAGTAAATTTCATTTAAGAATTCAAAGCCATTGCTTGGGGTCAATGCACTGACTCTCTTTTCCGTGCTCATTAAAAACTCTGTCCATTCATTCATTTTACGGCACTGAAGACGATCTGAGCAAATTTTTATTCAGGTTACCGGATTGGGTTAGTGCTAAACTCAAAGCAGTAAAGCACGAAAGAGAGCCTGCTTCACTTCGGATGCAACATCTACATCTTCGAAATACCGTGAGATTCATGGGTTTGTGGCACGGGGTGATTCCACACCAGAAATTCAGCACTCATCCCAGTTCAAATAAGAGTCGTGCACGTACCCCTGGCCGCTATGCGCAGGCGCAAAGCTGGAGGACAAAAATGCGGTCAGGCCAGAAACCAAGAGAATGCTACCTATACGACATATTATCATGCAGTACTCTACGTAAGATACAAGTACTGTTAATAATTTTTGACGTGATTAATAAATAGTACCATGAGGTACTAAGTCATGCCGAAAATTTCATGCGGGGTGAGTTTGTAATAATGATGGCAAGATATTTAGCACTATAATATATAACACCTACTTTACCTAGCAAGGGTTCCATAGAACAGATCTGTCGCAACTTTTATGGTCCCTTATTGTGCTTACCTAAAATGAAAGTCTTAATCAATCGGTTCTGCAGTCTATTTATTTCATCTAAGGCCTTCGATTGTATCTACTATAATAGTTTGTTTCTAGCAAAATAAGTTGAATGCCCGAAAAAAATATTCTACATAATACTTTCGAAAAAATTAAATCGATATTTTCGCCTTCGATCAGGTAAAGGTTTCCATCCTAAATCTTTCAACAATTCAGTAATTCTGCTTAGTTCATCACAACAATTTTTATCAACTCTTGCTGCTCTACGCTGCATTCCACTTATATCTGAAACTATTTCTACTTCGTATGGGTCCCTTATGCCAGCGATGTACTCCAAGTTAGGTCTTACGAGAAAGAAATAACATCGCTCCTTTAATTTCTCATCACATTTCCTAGTATTCTTTAATTAAATGCTAATTTACGTTGGCCTGTCCGGAAATTTCTCGTATGTGCCTCTCCAGGACAAGTCGTGAGCAAGGATCACGCCTAAGTACTTAATTGACTCTACATTTGATAGTTCGATTTCATTGATCATGTAAGATTCGTTGGGTGCGTTAATTTTTCCAAAAATTCATAACTACACTCTTTTAAATATGTAATTCTGTCAAATATTTTACCTTTCATAAACTTTACACCTTCAGGCGTCACTTCGTGCAAGTATTTAAGGTCTGAATCCGTATTGAAAACAATCCTTGTACTTTTCCACAACTATTGCTCGTAACATCGGTGGTGATATCGCTGCACAAAATAAATATACAACAGAAATAACAAGGGTCATATGATATATCCCTGGGTTACATTTTATGTTACTTTCAAAGTACACGCACTAACGCCATTTACATCTACCCTCTGAACGCAGTTGTTTAAGAAATATTTAATCCGGCATATTATATCGTGATGCATCCCGTAGACTTTCAGCTTAATTGGCAATTTCGAATGCGAAAACTTTTACAAAATCCAAAAATATCACGTGTAACTGGAAGAGCCTTTCTCCAGAGGAAAAATATTGTGACGAAAGAGGGCCAGCTAGGTTTCGCAATACCTGCATTTCCCAAATCCCTGTTGATTCTTAATTAACAAGTTTTGTCAATCCAGTAACCCCATAATTTCACTGACGATTAAATGTGCAAATATCTTTCTCGAGGTAGACGTGAGGGAGATAGGTCTATAGATATTAGGCTCTTCCTTATCACCGCTCAAATATATTACTGGAATTGTATGATGGCGACGTTTAGAGATTCTCTGAAGCCGTAGATCTTACTTGGTTGCTTAATCACTATAGAATTGCGTTTATTTTCAGGCAATTATCGACGGAGAGGATTTTTTGTAACCCCTCGAACTGAGCTCAGTGTGGTCTACTGCAGAATTCAACAGCAGATTACGATAACGATGTGATTAAAGAGGCTTCGGTGATCCGCGGCCTCAACCACAATAGCAGTCTATCCGTCAACGCCAATTATCTTCCTCCTTGCTGTTATTTAAAGTGGTGTGGTCCAACCTGCACGTACGTTCTTCAAAGTATCACAGTGGATGCACTATCATAGGGTGTATGTTTGGAGAGTGATGAATGGATGAAGGTTGGCAGAGAGGAATCTATATCTACATAATACCGAGCGAGCCGCCACATGGGCGTGTGGCAGGGGGTGTTAGGTCACCAGCCGTGTAAAGGTGTAAGTTTTTGGAGATGAAATGGTAACATGAATTATTGGAGTCTATTTAGTGAGCTTAATTCCTATTGTGATCGCTTATTGTTCGCGAAAAGAACGAATTCTTGCACCTATCTGTTCGGCAGTGTTTCTCTATTATTTTATCGCATCTTTCGAACCTAGAGATGTAGTGAGGAGTCATGATAATATTCTGTGTCGCTATTAAAAATATCAGTTCAGAATTTACCAAGCAACCTAAGCCTAGCGTGCAGCCTCCGAGTCTCTAGGGGCTCCTATCTAAATCCCTCAAAAAGTTGTGAGACACTATATGTACGCTCGTAGCAGTTTTTAACGAAGCGCGCTGCTTACCTTTGAATTTTATTAATTTTTTTGGTTTAATTTTTATGACCAGTGTCCCAAAGGCTCGCGGCGTATTCGAGGTGTGGCCTAACCAGAGCGAAGCATAGCATCTCTCGTTTACTTTACATTCGAGGACCTTCCTTTTATACGTTTAACAAAATCTAGTTTCTTTAATGCTACGTCACTTGAATTTGAATGGAATGGCGTCCAATCTGGTGGCACCCGATATAAAGACCTCGGGGCACATTGGAAGATGTCGGGGAAGCTTCATCTTCAGAGGTCGATGGCCAAAAATCAAGTTCACTGCAGCGATGCGACAGAAGTCCATTGGGTGCGAAGTAGCAAGCAGGAGAAACGGCGATCGAGGCGTTAAAGGGATCTAAGCTTATTACAGTTCCAGTGTTAGTGAAGCGAAATTGGAATTTAGGCTACGTAGTCAGTGGTAAACACTATACGGACTAAAACTAAAGCCTCATAATAAATTTTTCATACAGCCAATACCAATCCTTCAGAACAATAGAATATACTAATATTTATTGTATAAAGCACTAAGCTGTTGGCATTCAGGAGGATGTCGATTCCTTGACTTTCTCTTCCTTTCACCCTACTTTATTGTACATTATGTTATGTACTTTATGTCGTACTATATCGTACTTTATGTGGTCACTGGCTCCAACGGGACACCTGGAAATTAATATTTTCTTCTTCAAACATTTTTTTTCTGGAGAGGTCAGAAAAGTTAAGTGGAGGAGGTATTCATAAGAAAGGAAGCCATTATAGAAGCCCCTGAAGATGGAGAGCAAGTCGTTCTCCGAAACGTCGAAACCTACGGGCCTGGTGGAACACTCGAGAAACATTTACCCATTCTAGTTTGCTCTCGAAAACAGAATAATGGTGCGATGAAAGGTCGAGGAAACAAATTGGGATGCTGGGCAACAATACGGCAGTTGATGAGAGAGAGGTCATGAATGATGAGTAAAATGGAGGTGACAGGAAATGGAGCAGGCCATGTTTGGTGACCATCCGAATACTGAGAAAGTCATCCATGCCAGGGAACAAGGAAGCTCGTGGACATCTTAAAGTGGTAGCTAGCGCCGCTTAGCGGAAGCTGCAGGAGACAAAGCTTTTGTATTTAATTTTTCCGCCTCATGAAAACCATGATTCGTTTCGTTGGCCATTGTTAAAAAGTCTCAATGATCACCGATGTATACATATCTACTCAGCGAAGTCCACCTCCGAGAGGTATAGATTTCAGGTGCATTATTAAACCTCGAGTTAAACGGAAATATATTGGACGTTGAAACGGAATCGACTTCTGGAGACATGAAGATGGGTTTGGAGGAATTCTGTACTGAGCATCCAAGTTTATCTCCAAGGTAGTCGAGCGATAAATCATAACAAGACATCTTGAATATACAAAAGATACGAAACGTATAAGATACGAAAAAAAGTAGCCTTAATGAAGGTAATTTTAAATATTTGGACTTCTAATATTAAGCCGTAGGCGATGACGAAGTTGGAATGACACGTAAAGAAACAAATGACTAAAGTAAAAGGAGGAGCGTGTGCGCGAGCGCATAAGTGTGCATGTGTGGGGACACATAAGAGGGCGTTGGAGGAGCTTCAGTCCCAACTTCTGGAAGGCAACAGAACCGAGTGAATGAGTTGTCACCCTCCCAAAATCGTAAAGTATCATGATAAATATAAGTTTGGCACCTAAATAAATAAGAATCAAGGTTTCTCACACCTGTAAATCCATGACTTAAATATTTTTGTTTATTCTACGTCCAATTTTACGTCATCAATTAAGACAAGATAGCTGTGTTTCACGTATTGATATAATTTTCGAATACTCCAATCCACCGCATTGAACCGCGTCAAATAATAGCGAAAGAGGACTCCTCCCTGGGTATACACTCCTGACCATCTTCTTCCCCCCCCCCCCCATCACGCCAAAATCATCCTTGCTGCGTCACTGGCAGTTGGTTCAATAAAATATTCTCTCGCCATAAAAAAATCTACCGCCTGCGTGGGTGTTGCTATGAATTTTAGTTTGAAACCCATTACTCGATGGACATTTATTGGAGCAACTCCGGCATTGTATATTTAGAACGTGACATAATGGACTTCTGGAGTCTCCTTTTAAATTGCCTGAACCTGCATTCAAATGACTGTAGTGGTAATCGTGGGTCATTGAGGGCACATTTAAAAAATTTTCCAAGAACATCATATACTATTCTTGGTCTACGCTTCACTAAAATACATCCATTTAGGCAGTGGAATTAATCATACTAATAGTAACATAAATGATTCAAGAGCTATTGTTTTTAATTTTCGTAATTAATTAATGAATAGCTTTCATATGGGTTTACGGCTCTGAATCCGTAATTCAAACGAAAATCTGAAATAAATATGCGTTCGAGTTATTAGAAGAGACACCTTGATTTTCTCTACTTGAGGCTTTCGCAGCGCAACGACATTTGTCTCACCTCGGCTCAGGGAGACTGAACTGAAGGTAAGTTTTTTCCATGCGCCAACATACGTGGCAATCTGCCTTCGTCCTCTCACGACCAGGATCCTTCGATCCGGAGAGCGAGCGAGGGGCGCTCATATGCATCTCCGCAAATGTCTTCGTCGACAGTGCAGAGTGCTCATCGCTGTACAACGGGGGGGGAGGAGGTAGGGGGGTCTTTCCGAGTTGATGTGCTCTCGCAAACCCCCCCCATCTTGCGGAAGAATCGTACCGCAGGGGGGAGGGGGAGGGCTCCCAAGTTCCCTCTTCCCTATTCGCCCAGAAAACCACGAAAGCTCGAATAACCACGTTCGTCCACACACAAACACACACAGAGAGAAGTGCACCACAAGGAAAAACACACACGACACGGGAGAACTAGGGGTTGGGGGGGGGGACGTCGTCACATGCGCGCGATACTCGCTCGCCGCTGCTCCCATCACACCGGGGGCTAGGACCCCCCCCACCTATCCTCCTACCCCCACTTCATCCCTTCTGCTCCTCTCACACCGGGAGAGAACGGCTAACTTTATTTGCACTTCATTTTCCGGTGAAATTGGCGTCGCCGGGCGAGAGGGAGGGCGCGAAGGGGGAGGGTTGGTTGTTGGGATGGCAGGGGAGGGATGCTGGATGGGGTGGTCCAGATGGAGAGAGAGAGAGAGGCTGTTTCGGGTGGGCACGGGGGGGGGCGTTGTTGTTTCACCGTGAGTGAGTGCCAGAGGGGAGGGGGTTGAGAGGAGGGTGGAGGATGGAGGTTGGGGGGTGGGTTGAAATTGCTCTTCTCTGCCTCCCTCTCGTGTGAGATGGAGGCCTTCCCTTCTGGAATGGAATAGAGAGGGAGGCGGGTTGAGGAGAAGGGGGCGTGAAAGGATTGCGGTTTTTTGGGACGAGATGAGCAAAAGGGGGCTGGGGGCGGGAGTAGTGGTAGGGGGTGGGTAGGGGTCTAGAAGGGGGGCTTTTGTCGGATGGCCCCACCCCCCACTTCCCTCTCATTTCCCTTCTCCACCCCCTTTCTCACCAACAACGCACACCCGACTGCCGTGCTTTTAATTTCTCCCGCTCATGGTCGATGAACAAATATGCCTTTTATCTTTCCTTACCCCCGCTCCATAGTCCATCGCACAGATCCCTCAACTGCATGCATGCGACACTGTGCTCTTAGGACACCGAACGATCTGCCCGCGAGTCGCTTCGGCTCCTTCAGACGCGGGTCTGTTCTTCTTCTTATTCTTCCTCGTCACCTCCATTAGTATTATTATTATTATCATCATAATTGTTACTTTAGTAACATTCCCCTCCGAGTCCTCGTGAAGCATCGGGTTTCATTGCCGTCATAATGGCCGAGGACTCCAGAGGGGTTTGGCAGTTCCGCAGCCACGTCCGACGCTCATCGGATTGGTGGCTACGCGTCGGTTGGGTCGTGCGTACGGAGTAGACGGAGTGACCCAAGTATAACGGCCTTCTGCATGCGAGCTGCAAGTGACTCCGCCTGTGCCACGCAAGATGGAAGACACTTGATTTTCTCCAGCAGCGAGCCCTTAACTCCGCCAAGCACACCTATGATAAGGACTACCAGTTTAACAGAGTGTCCTGGGTATATTTGCCGAAGCTCAAAAAGCAGGTCTTGATATTTGGCCCGTTTCTCCGTCTCCTTTAAATCCATGTTCGTTTCAGCCGGGGCCAAAAACTCTATCACGAGCATGGAGCGTGAGAGGTGGTCTAGGAGAACGATATCAGGCTTGGTCGCCTCCAACTGCCTGGTGGTAGAAAAGGAGTAATTCCACCAGATGGTGTATTTATCGTTCTCCACGACGGACTCAATATCTCCAGGGGCATATGGCAGCACAGGATTATTGTCGATGCCAAAATGGTATCGCAGATGAAAATATAACTCACGCAGGTCCGCATTGTGCCTAGCAATGTACGCTGACTTGGCGTAATAGGCCGGAGAGAAGGTGACTCAAAAGTCTCCGGCTGGGCTCGGCACGCCCTGCATCTCGTGTTCGCAACCTCCGTCTTGAATATAATGCGGCGGTACAGGAGTGTGCTTATGGCGCCATCCTGGTATGCAAGGAAGAAACCCTCGGTCTCTGACTTTAGACCAGCGGAGCGGAGGAAGGCAAACGTCAGCTCCTTCGATAGCCCATGCTTCTCCATGTTTCGATAGAAACATCCATGCATGGGCTTCTCGGTGTGTGCCTTGAGCAAGGCGTTCTGCTCGGCCTTTTTAATTTCGAGCTTAAGGACATCTGCCCTCAACGACAAGATGGACTTGCCGTCGTTGCTACCGTCTGATTTTGGGTCCAAGTCCATACCGGTCTCATCCGCTGCCCTCTTGGCCGCCTGGAAGAGAAACGCCCCTACTCCGGCATCTTCGTGGTATCTTACGAGACTCAGCAGGTGTGTCTGCTTTTGAGTACTCGGCATGCTGTTCCAAGGACAACTTTTTTGTGGAGACACTCCGGGCTCAACAGACCTCTAACACCTACACTGCGAGATACTGTCTGTCTACGGAAGATTTCGGACGAAGACTTCTGCAGATGGTCATCATCTTCCTCGTTCCCCTGTCGAGGTTCTGCAACTCGTTGACGTTCTATTTAATGCATCCGAAGGTGTATAGCAGTGTGGGAACCGCGAACATGTTCGTGGCAAAAACCTTGTTCTTGCCAGACAGCTCAGAACTCCAGATTTTCCTGAGGGTCTGTCTGTATTTGGCGGTGACTCTCTCCTTCACTGCTGCAACCTCCTGCATTCGGCTTTGGGGGACGCCAAGATATTCACATCTGTCATCGCCCTCGAGGTGGCGAATGACGCTCCCATCAAGGGGGTGCACGTCTTCATTGTTCTTCGAGAATCTTCCTCTCGCCAGGTGGAAGGTTGCACACTTGTCCAATCCAAACTCCATCCCTATATCCTCACTGTACTCCAGTACGGTGTCCAGGGCCACGCAAAGGTCTTTTGCGTTCGAAGCGTATAGCTTCAGGTCATCCATATAAAATAAATGTGTGACCTTATGCTTCCTGTCACCTGGCACACCGCACATGTATCCTTTCCCTTGTCGCAGACATAGCAAGAGAGGTAGAAGGGAAATTCAGAACAGCAAGGGGCTCAAGCTATCGCCTTGGAAAACGCCACGGTGGTATGATACCAACTCTGTCGAGATCGACCGCTTGTCTGCGGTCAGGACAGAGCGCGTTCTCTAGAGTAGTATCAGGCGTTGGCTGCAGGACACTACCTCTGGGTGGACTTTCATCAACTTCAACATGGCTACAATTAGCTTATGTGAGGTGGTGTCAAACGCCTTTCTGTAGTCCACCCAGGCCATTGATAGGTTGCGCTTACGCTGGATGGCATCCTGGAATATGCATCTATCAATGAGCAGGCTGTCCTTACATCCCGCGATTCCACGCTTTGTACCCCTCCGCTCGTACATCTCCTCCCACTCCGGCTAGACCTAGTGGAGGATAAGATCGCTCAAGATGGAGGTGAACGCCTTGTATACAGTGTTGAGGCAGGTTATAGGGCGGTAGTTCTTACGATTGGACAAGTCTCCCTTCTTAGGTATTAGAACTTTCGTCCCTCAGTCAGTCACGGTGGAATTTCTTCTCTACCCGAGAGAAAGGACGTGAAGATTCTGGCGAGGTGTTGGTGGGTGGAAGTGAAATTCTTCCCCCTGAAGTTATTCACGGATTCCATTCCTGGAGCCGAGAAATTCTTCTTGCCAGAAAATACCTTCTTCACGTCACTCTCTGTGACTGAAAGAGGTCCATCCACTTCATGTAGGTGGCAGTCGCAAAACTTTTTAAAGAGGTCTATGGCCAGAGTGTCTCCGTTGAATGGCTTCGACGTTTCATAGATATCCTTCCAGAAACGTTCCACCTCTTGGACGGGTGGCGAAGATTCGACGACAGACTGAGTTGGTCAAAAGAGACGGGACGGATGAAGGAGGAAGGTTGAGTTCTCCCTCACGGCCTTACTCTTCTTCAGGAGCTTTTTAGGGGCCGTGGTGAGCGCCCGAACTCTATCAACCGCGTGATGCTTAATGGTAAGCAGCACGTTCTTGTTCAGTGTGTGATGGTTTAATCTGAGGCTGCGTGCTATGCGCCGGACTTTGGGTGTGAAAGCCCGCCCAGATATGATGTACTCCATCACACACTGAATCCTTGAAGCCTGCCGTCTCGCCAGCGTGATCTTGGCCTCCAACTATCCAAGCCGTTTTGCCGCTTTGTCCTCCCAAGAGGTGGGCTCTTGGGAGTTGGCCATTATTTTGGCAGCAGCGTAGACCACGCAGTTGACCGTCCAGAGGTCCGACGTGTCCGTAAGGATTTCGTCGATAAAGCCATTCAACCTGGTCAGGACGTTTTTCCGCAGAGAGATCTTCCGATGGATGTCTCTCTGCCTGGCTTGTCCTACATCATAGGTGATTTCATTTAACAAGCGCGTTCGGAGTTCATAGTAGGCCTGATCTAGTTCCTCCCTATTTGTACCGACGGTTCATTTATTATTATTATTATTATTATTATTATTTGAATTCTTCACTTCTCAGCCTTTTTAAGGGCTGGGAAACATTCACCTATCCCGGGTGCAAGGCACCAAAGGGATTAGGCTCAAGTACTATTTTAATGTTCATTTAAAAATCTTCGTACTATGGAGCACGTGTTAATTATTGCGGTTTTTTGAATTTTCATGTACAAATGATTTTCTATTCCTATTATTTCCAAGCTTTTGTGCAAGCTTTTTGGTATTACACCAGTCGCGGATATTATTATTGGTACAATTTTAACTGTTTTTTGGTTCCATATTTCTTTTATTTCTTCAGCCAGAGGAATATATTTCTGTATTTTTTCATTGTATTTAGCCTCTAAATTTTCTGTATTTGGAATGGATACATCTATTAAGTATGTTCTTCGGTCTTGTTTTAATTGAAGAGTTATATCCGGTCTATTGTTTGGGCGAGGGCGGTCCGTTATAATACTTCTATTGTAATATATTTTGACAGCTTCATTTTCTATTACAGGCAGTGGAGTCATTAGGTACCATGGTTTAGTTTCATGGGATACATTGTACTTATTAACTAATGCAAGATATATTTGTTTGCATATATTATCATGTCGTTGCGTGTATTCCACGCTTGCTAGTACACTGCATCCACTTGTGATGTGTTCTATTGTTTCTGACTTGCTATTGCATTTTCGGCATTTGTCATTCACGTTGGGTTCTTTAATTATGAATTTACTGTAGTTTTTTGTTTTAATTATTCTATCTTGTATGGCAATCATAAATCCTTCTGTTTCTGCAAAGATATCTGATGTTAACCATTTATTTGATGCCTTTTTGTCAATGTGTGTTTGCAGAAGATGGTTAGCATGCGTCCCATGTAGCATTTTGGCTCTCCACCTCTCAAGCTTCGAACTGTCAGAATCTTTTTGTATCACTGTATTTCTTTTGCTTAGTTGTAAGGGAGAGTTATCTATTTGTATAAATACTTTATGCATTTGGGATTCTTTTTCTCTCGAGTAGAAGTAATTTCTTAAATTTTCTATTTGCGATTGGTGTGAGTTTTTTATGTCGATAAAACCTCTTCCTCTTATTCTTATTATTATTATTATTATTATTATTATTATTATTATTATTATTATTATTATATAATCGCCTCCAATATAAAGAGTTGGAATGATTCGCGAAAGATATTGATAACATTTTTCACGTTATTCATATTTTTCCAGTTCGTCCAACCTCAGCTGAGCACAATAAAATACATCGCTTGAGTGACAGCAGGGACTTATTACAAGCGGTGAAGGTGAGTTGTGGAAATGAACTTCAGAATTCAAAGGCACTAGTGGATTCAGCCAGGATAGGCACTTTAAGATGGCGAAAGTTTATAAGGATTCCTTAAATACATCCTTTCATCTTTCAATTCTAAAGCCCGTTTTACACGGGGCACGTAACTGCACAGTCTCATATTTCTACGAACGTGCATTTCAAATTGAATCGTGAAAAGCCGTGAATTGAAACAATGCATGCGCGAACGCATGAACACGAGACGGTAACCTAGCCCATGCTCTAATTCAATTTTTATTGCACGCCAGTTTCAAAGAAACATGCAGTTTAACGTGTGTAAGTTCGTACTGCGCATAAATTGCGCTTGAGTTCGGTTGACTGCAGACCTCCATCCATTCCTATATCAAATACTGGTTGTCTTACTCCTTGATAGTTCTTCTTAAGGTAGTCCGAGCGAGATAGTTCCCTATTCATAATAGAGACCACATTCGAATAATACGTTTTAATTACACCAGTTGTAGGACACATCAATTAAAAATTGCATTATTAATGGTGCAATTATATGACAGAAATCGTAAGTAATTAAATGTAAATACCTAAATAAATCTGTAAATTAACTGATTTTTTTCTCGCGGTGCGTTTTAAACTCCTTCAAAACGGAAGGTTTTTTTGTGATCCTGAAGATCCAACTGAGGAGACAATATGATTAATTTACAAAAATAGTTGAGAAAACACAAATTACACACTGTTAGTTTTTTTACGACATCAAAGTGTTAGAAATACCTCATTTTTTAAATAATGTCTCTCTGGTGTGCATGCACGTACCATATCCCTTGTAAAAAGGATGGTAATTTTTGGGAAATATCTCCAAAAGTAATATGGCAAGGGGTTGAATTTTTGTTATCATTAGAAGGGTGAGATATTTTTCTTTAAAATTAGACCAAATTCATTGATTTCTAAGTAAAACGATATTTCGCTCGGACTACCTTAAGTACTCCCTCCTTTATTCGGTCCAAAAACTTATTTCAAAGCCTTATTCTGGGGACATTTCCCTCTAATTTTACTTTAATTATATTCTTCATAGTCCTCTTTCAGCCTCTGTGCCTCAGTGTTGGCCCAATCGATCCGATTCTTCCTTTTCTCTGTATGTAGTGTTCCATTTTAGGTCCTTTCCTATTCAGCTCTTCTGAATGCTTCTTCCCTTCTTATTTAATCCATTCATTTTATTTTCAGCATCCTCTTCCAACATCAGGTCTCAATGGCTTCTAGTCTGTCCTCAAATGCTCTCCATTTCCATCGCTAAAAACTTACTTTTTTCAGTCAAACGCAGGCGTCCTCAATACAAATCCAGTAGATGTTAGATGAGAAACGCGCATTAAAATAACTAGCACGTTTATGTTGAATTTAAAAATCAATAAGCTAAGAACCAAAGAATGTAAGACTGATTGGGCTCGGGTAAAGTCAAACACTTTTGTCCAGAGTTACCACACGATGAGAAAACAGCGAATGAAACAGATAATACATTTCATAGCACAAAATAATACCATATAAACCCAGTGTGACTCTGAATTTAAACTCCAATCCATTGCACAACATAAAATGCTCCTGGGCTCTTTATACTTCAATACGCTACTAATAATGGCTCCACTACATTTCATAGCGAATTCTTCGGCGGAAAACGCTGGGGGAAAAAAACTACCCACATCACATGCGAAATATCCAAGGATCTTAAGAAAGGGTAAAGGGCCAACAATAGTTTATATATTATTTAAAACAGCAAGTTAACCACACACTGTTGTAGTCTAAAGTGTCAGTTTTCATTTTTGTGTTGTATAAGCATCTTAAATATTTCCAAGTAGAACGCTGTGCCCTGGTACAACCGACACCCTCTGTAAGGAGGATATGTGCTTACCATAAATGTCTATATTGTGGTTTGATTATATAACTTGGGAGAGATACTGGAGAATCTGACATGCGCAAAGATAAGAAGCCTTCGAAGGGAAAAACAAAGCGTGTAGGGAAAGACTTATCAAAGAAATCTGAAGAATTAAAAGAGAAAATCACCGTGCAATTAGAAATTGAACACAGTAGATTGATAGACAAGCAAGTATCCAGGCATGGGATATATTTATAATTAGTATTGAAAACTATGAACACGGCAGAAAAGATTTTTTTAATGAAATATTTAAACATTTGTACAAATAAGAAAGGCATGTCGCAGCAATTAAAAATATTTAAGGAGGAATGGATTAAAAGTTACCAACAACTCTAGTCAATTCCCCAATAAAAGAAGATGTACTTGAAAAACCAGACGAAGCAGATTTACGTCCCATCAATATGACTGAATTGCACAATGCTTTAAAGGAAACAAATAACAGAAAAGCACCTGGAATAGATTACATCAATTCTAAATGAATTAAGTGTGGCAGCCCCCTTTTACATTAGCGATGCTAAATCTCTATAATATGTGCTGGACGAGCTTAGGAATGCCAGTTGGTTGAAAAATTGCAAATTTAATACCCATTTTCCAAAAAGATGAACGAAATAAATCATTAAGAAAATTAAAAAAAAGTAATAGTCTGCTAAATGTAACTTACAAAAGGTAAAAAATATAGTCAAATCATTAATGAACGAATAGAAATTATTTCAGAAGTTCTGCTTCTCGAAGAAGAACAAGCAGGATTTCGGAAGGTACGATCATGCATTGACGATTTTTTAGTTTGAAATTGATGATAGAGAAGCGTATAGTAGTATTTTATCTGGAGGCACATATGGCCCTCGTGGATTACCAAAGGGAACTCGATAGCATATAGAGAAACTTTGGACCAAAAGAGAAAAACGAGGATACCCAATTCAATTAACCAAAACATTCGATGACTCTATTAAAATAAGACGATTGTAATTGATGCTGGCTAACTCTCAACATAGGAAGTTATAGCCAACTAAGTTGTTTGACAAAGGTGTACTTTGTCGCCCACACTTATGCATGCATACATGTCTACGAGAATGGAAGAAAGTTACACCACCAGGAGTACAAAGAGGAAAAAACTAATTTTTAATGTCAGTGCCATTTGCCGATGACCAAGTCATACTTCAAGAAAATGAATACCATTCAGAATTGGCTGCCCATAAATTAATTCTGATGCGTAAAAACTAAAACTTGAAAATATCTGTTAAAAAAACCAAGGGAATAACATATCTAGGGGAATACTCAGTCTGAACAAAAAGAAATAACATCTTAGAACGGGTGTCACATTTAAAGTATTTAGGATGTGATGTCACTTACGAAGAGGACAAAGACATTCTAATTAAACCTAGCGATTACCAAAGAATATGTGGAACTATGAGAAGAGGACCGCACAGGAAAATTGTCTCCATCACAAAAGGCTAAATGACTTCTCTGAACTGCATATCGGACCCTGGTCATAAAGATCTAACCAAAAAATCAACAAAATACCAATAAAAGCTGAACGCTTCGTTAAAAACTGCTACGAATGAACATGTAGTGTCTCACAACTTTTAGAGGGATTAAGGTGGGAGCCCCTAGAGACTCGGAGGCTGCACGCTAGGCTTAGTTTGCTTGATAAATTCAGAACTGATATCTTTCAGAGCGACATAGAGAATATTATCATGACTCCTCACCACAGCTGTAGGTCTGAAAGATGCGATAAAATAAGAGAGATACCTTGCCGAACAGATAAGCAAAAAAAACTCGTTCTTTTCGCGAACAATAAGCGACCACTTTAAAAATTGAGCTCCTCTAAATACACTCCTATAGGACAAGTCACCATTTCACCTCCAAAAAACGTACACCTTTACACGGCTGGTGACCTAACACCCCCTGCCACACGCCCCAGCGGCGGCTCGCGGGGTATTATGTAGATGTAGACCCTCGTGGCGGCGGAGTGTAGAGTGAGCGGCGGAAACTCGCTTCTTTCGTAGTTAGCTTAAAGGGATGCACGAATGGTCGCCGACTGACGTGCGTGGGTTCAAACTTCGACAAGGGAGGTTCGAAGCTGCTTTTAACAACGAAGCAGAATCCGGGTTTCAGATGACAAAAGAATCATCCGAGTTTTTTGGGTCATTACGTGGTAAAACTATAATTGTGACCGGTTTGTGAACTGTTACCCTACCCGAAAGCCCACTCCCTTAACCTTTTCCTTTTGGTTCAGTGCCGCTTCTACTTTTTCCAATGGCCGATTCAACAGGATTAAACGCATTGCGTAGGAGCCCGGGCATCAGTTCGGCCAACTTATCCTTCCTATTAACTAATTCTTTCAACTCGCTCACTTTCCATGATCCTGAACAGCATAATCGCCGATCCAATAGGTTATTTGCATAAAACTTTTTTCTCGAAAAAAACTTACCATACTGTGGAGAATTCAATGAGAATTACTAAAATCATTCGCTTCTGTGGTGTAAAATTAATACGAAAGTGTCGCAGCAAATAAAATGCCAAAAGTACAGAAGATATCAGCGGAGCGAGATACACCTTGTGATGCAATAAACTCGTATCTAAGGCGACAGGCCCAGCGGACATGTAAAGGGAGTACAGCTTTTACGGCGAGGAATATCCATAGACACAAGCAAAAGACGTCAAAACCGGTTAAAGGAGGCCACATTGAAAGCTACATGTAACCGCTATAAATGACGGGTAAATAGAATTCTATCTCATTTTCGTTTTTTCGGACATCACGTAGTTTTTCGTATGATCTGAGGAAAAACTACCCACTCATCCCAGTCTGAGCATGAACAAGCTTGAAGGTGTTTCAGAGGATTCATACATTCAAAAGTAATATGTAGTTGTTCCAACTTCTGAGGCCATCATCTTCTTCTTTAACTCCGTCGATTAAACAATTCACAAAGGCTTCAACAGTTAGTTTCTTCGTAACAATGTCTCTGACGACGATCGCACGATTCACAGATGACACGTTTTAACGTGGTACATAGCTATATAGCTATCATGTACAATTCTATCGGTGGGAAACTGTACTTGCACGGGGTTGACGTCTCGACTCAGACAAACGATTGCAAATTAAACGGGCCGGGAGAGACCTTGCGTGGGGGTACAATAGAGAAAATAAAATAAAGAAGGGAACAGGAAATAAAAGTGGGTGGAAAAGGTGGGAATAAGGCAAAAGAAAATCATATCAAAAGGGAAGACTTACTCCATCTTCCACACATCAACGGACACCCCACTTTCTCGGCACATCGATTGCCGTCAGCTGACCTATCGCCGACGAGACGAGCTTCCCGAGAAGACCGGTGTCTTTCGACTGTGTCCTCCTCTCCTGTGAAGCACACACTTGTACCAAAAAGACTGGCGCCCTCTTTCGCCGTACACAAACAAACAAATGGAGCACAAAAGGCAAGAGGGGAGTAAAAAGGGAAGGAGGTTTAAAGGTAAAGAAACTTAAAGAGGAGAAAATTTAAATTATGCCTGTCCCGACCCGAACAGAAACAATTATGGGTTCGATAACAGCAAAAGAGAGTGTTAACACGGAAGTGAGGAGTTTCTGTCACCACAAAGAGCCCGAATCAGCCTGAATGGCAACAGCCGCATTGATTTCCGATCCAAAAGGTTTCAAGACTGTGACCAAGGAAGTGAGATCGGCCATCTTTTCTTCATTATTTATATTAATGACCTAAGTTCTAGAGTTAGCAGTAAAATAAGATTATTTGCAGACGATACAGTTATCTGCCGTGAAATGAGGGAAGACGCGGACTTTGAAGCTCTGTCATCGGACCTTAAAGACGTTCATTCGCGGAGCCAGGAGTGGGGGTTAGTATAAAATATCAGCAAATGTACCACAGTTCACTTCCTGCGAAAGTCATCACAAAAATGCCATACCTAGACTGTGGGGGGAGTAAACATAAAATCTTCAGATGCAGTAAAATATCTTAGAATTGCCTTAACATCTGATATATCGTGGGGATTACACATACAGAACATATGTGGCGCAGAATTAAAGAAACTAGGTTTTGTTTAACGTATTATAGGAAGGTCCTGGATGAAAAGGTAAAAGAGAGATACTACTTTGCTCTGGTTAGCCCACATCTCGAATACGCCGCGAGCATTTGGAACCCTGGTCAAATAGATTTAACCAAAAAAATTAATTTAATACAAAGGAAAGCAGCGCGCTTCGCTAAAGACTGCTACGAGCGTACATATAGGGTCTCACAACTTTTAGAGGAACTAAGGTGGGAGCCCCTAAAGACTCAGAGGCTACAAGCTAGGCTTAGGTTGCTTGATAAATTCAGAACTGATATTTTTCAGAGCGACAAAGAGAATGTTATCATGACTCCTCACTACATTTCTAGGTCTGACAGATGCGATAAAATTAGAGAGATACACTTTCGAACAGATAGGTACAAGTACTCATTTTTTTCCGCGAACAATAAGTGACCACAATAAAAATTGAGCTCCACTAAATGCACTCCTATAATTCATGTCACCATTCCATCTCCAAAAACTTACACCTTTACACGGCTGGTGACCTAACACCCCCTGCTACACGCCCATGTGGTGGCACGCGAGGTATTATGTAGATTTAGATGTAGATGAAAAGTAAACACCAGGCCGCCAACGCTCTCTCGCTCACATAGAATTTCTTGAACGGGAACCTCAGCGCCAACAACTGCTCCGATAACTGTACGCTCTGTGCGGTGAGGCGGGCGCGACGTCCGAGAGGCGTTCGGACGAACACTCTGGACCTTGTGTGGTTGCTTGTCCCGCTCACCTTCGCTGCGCGCACGTGGACACTTAAGAACATAAATATTTTAGCTCCAATAAAAGCTATAATTTTTCCTAATGAACAAATAAAACCTCAGTTTCCCATACCATGTTACCCATCATTCATCAGTTACAAGAAAAAGAAGCCGATTGCCACGCTGATAATAAAATCACATTCTTCCGTCAGTAAAAAAATGTAATACAGTAATGATAGAGTGAATGAGACTACTGATATTTCCATGGGACAAAAATATTTTTCGACGCAACGCCATAATGCTTCCCTCCCAAAACTTACGAGGAGATGCGTTCCTACATAGAATGAAAACTCTTTTACAGTGATTTCAGTTAATTTTATTCAGATACAACCTGTGTTTTGACGTTCATCGTCATCTTCAAAAACGAACCTTACAGACGTTCACATATGTATACGTACCTTATACCCTGAAAGCATGGTCGGGGAGGTGTGAAGGGCAGTCAGGGTGTGAGGGTTTGGAGGTGGGTCAGCGTGGCAACGGGTGCCGCCGGAAAGGGTAAGTAGGCACCCCAATAGGAAGCAATCTTCTTTAGTGGTGAAGAAATATGGATGAAAGTGCAAGCTATTTCAAAACAATATAACAAAACCCTTTGTCCCTCCTGTTTTCCCACAAACCTGAAAATTGAGATCGTGCATTTGGTGCATAAAGTGGTGTTATCTTTTCAGGGAATGACCACATTGCAAGTGGCCTGGCTGGCCAGGCGGTGGTGATGTGGAACCATTTTTTTATAGTATTCAGTTTATCACCTCTATAACGGCCTTCATTTTCTTGTTACCAAATGCAGAGTAGGTTCTTGAGGTGCAAGTGAGTAAACTGAAAATATAAATCGGAGAATACCGCTTGGCACATTGGTAGATGTGGCCAATATGAATATTGACCGAATTGAAGAATGAGACCGAAAGCCCTCTCGAAATCCATATATAACACCTTCATAGTCTCCATTTTCCAACATGAGGCATTAGTGACTGAATTTAAAGTAAATTAGGCTAATATAGGAATCGGGAATCCGAACGAATTAACCATTTCAGTATAATTTCAGCATATTCCTGCTTGCACGCAGGCAAATGTTTTGGGTAATTATGCCAGTTTTTTCGGCAAGGCTTCAACACCTCCTTCCAACTCCCGGCATTGGGTACTCCTTAGTGGTCGAGCCATACCTACTTGTCGCATTTTTTATGCTCTATAGAGGAATGCTAACTATGTTCTATGGAAGGAAGGTAGACATCTTAATGTGGGCAAGCACCAAGGGGAGGGGAATATGTCCTCCTTTGAGCGTCCACGACTGCATTCGCCGAATCGCATTCGTGACGCACCAAATTCGCACCTGATGTCATTTGAGCGTTTTCTTATACTCAAGACTCTCGATCGAGGGAAGTGGACGGATTTTCGGGTCGGCATTAGGCCAGGTGACTACTTCCTCACTTTAGGGTTGGCACTGCCGTAATAGCTGCCGCATTAGCACTCTTATCTGCTGTCTGATTGGATATCTTTCCCAAATTTCATAGCTCAATCTCAGAAGATGTCTTAGGAATGGCAAAATGTCTAAGGAATATGCGCGTTAGATTTTCACTCTACCCAATGGTATCTAATGTAAAAAATGCTACACGTACATACGTATGATTCATTCACTATCCGTAGTTACTCAGATGTTCGCCAAAAGACAGCAAGCCACTTTCCTTGTACGTTTCCCACTAAGTGACAAATGGGGGACGCATTGAAAAATGCATGCAGGACGCATTTGTCATAATATACGTATCATAAGGGAAACTTCTTGATAAGATCTCCGCCTGCTTAAAAAAAAGTACCATTTGAGTGCGGTATGACGTTAAATCACGTCATGCTTGTCTTTGCGCTGGTGCTGATGACGTGATATCACGTCATGGGTACCGTGAGTGTTCCAGGGTTCACTTGGGAACTATCACTAGGTCCCCTAGTGAAGGCTGGAACACTTAGAGTAACCATGGCGTGATATCACGTCATGCCGCACTCAAAGGGTTAAAAAATACAATCCAATATTTGGCATTTACATGTTTATTATATTAATTTATTTTGGCAAATATTTTATCCTGTTTCTGCAGGCTTTGCCACCAGCGTAACTATGTTGCGTTAATTGCATTGTTAACACCCTGCATTAACGTACGTATTCCTACAACAATGCGTGCGTTACCTTCCCCCTGAGACTCCCTTCCCCACCCTATCTCTCGAATATCCACCTCCCTTCCTCCTCTCGCCTCCCACTCCATCGCTAGTGTGCGCGGTACATGGCGATCGCCTTCACCCCCCCCCCCCGCAGCACCACCCTGCAGCCGCCCGCGCCTCTCCTCCGCTCACCGCGGGGCGCCACCTCCCTTCTCGACAGTTGACGGATGTCAGTCATTTGGTCGCGCCACACGGAATATCCACCCTTCGCGAGCGGAGAAGGGGGGGGACAGAGGGAGGGTGGGAGGGAGGAAGGGATCGTGTAAGGGGGGTGGGGGCGAGGGTGGAGAGGAGGAGGGCTAGGCCAGGCAAACCCATCACTGTCGATTCCCCCGTCCGACGCGACACCCTCCCCCACCCCTTCAATAATTCCCTCACGACAACAAACCACTCCATTTCCCCATTCCCACCCCACCTCTCTCCATCCCCTGCCTCTAACCAGCGGATACACAATTCTGCGTCCTCCTTCACTCCGTCGAAAACAGTTGAATCTTGCCAAGCACGCCGTCGTGATGGACCGGGTGTGTTTGGTCCCTTAAGGTAGTCCGAGTGAGATAGTTCACTAGTCATGATAGAGACCATATTCGAATTATACGCATTATATTCACCAGCTGTAGGACATATCAATTAAATATTGCATTATTAATGGTGCAATAATATAGTTTTATATGACAGAAATTGTGAGTAATTAAATGAAAATATCTAAATACGTATTTAACTTGACTCATTTTTTTCTCGCGGCGCGTTTGAAAGTCCTTCAAATCAGATGGTTTTTGCGATACCCAAGAACCTATTGCGCTGACTATATGATTAATTTTCAAATATAGTTGAGAAAAAATAAAATTAGGCACTTAGTTTTTTTGCTTCTTTAAAAAGTGTACGTATCGACATAATGAGAATGGCATTCTTCCGCGCGTCTCGCCGAAAATCATGGAATCCATTCCTATTTTCGTTTTTACACTAGCATGTGAACCGGGCACTTCAATGTGCAGCTGCCACGAAATTTCCTGGCACAGACCAGCGCGGCAAGGTTGGGAGGTAGAAGTCGAGGGGGGTGAAGGGGAAGGACGGAGGAAGAGAAAGAGGGAGACAATGAGAGAGAGGGAGAGAGAGGGGCGGGGGACCCAAACTATTTCGTGAAATAAGATGAAACTCGAGGCCATTGCGTAAGTGGTAACAGTCACCCATCGCCGTGACTACAAAATGGACCATTTTCTTTAGGTTTCAGAGTGAGATGAGTCAAAAAAGGACGGTAGGTATTTGTGAGTCATACCAATTCTCGATTAACGTTTCGGCAGCAATTACAAAGGCTCCACTTTGAACAATCTTCCTCCCCGTATCCAAGGGCATTGGAAGTTCGATAGCTCGTTTCCACACAATCATCCACATCGCAGCGCCAGGAGCTTTTGCGAGAGCAGTGTCCATCTACATCTACGAAATACCGTGCAAGCCACCACTAGGGTGTGCGGCACGGGGTGATTCCACATCAGGCATGCAGCACTCATCCCTGTTCAATCAGAACCGCACGCGTTCCCCCGAGTAGTAGTAGTAGAATTATTTTTAAGGGTGCGTCGACTACTGCGGTCATTTCGCACCACTCTCGTCCATAGGTAATACCAGGTTAGTGTGATTAAAGCGAAATCGCTTTTGTACTGTTGTGAGATAAAATTGACCTAGCTTTGTATAAAACGCGTATACATGTAAAAAATTTATAATTTATTAAAAACGTTGATTTCTTTTAAAAAAGCAATTACTCGGGTGAGGCAATCGGGTGAGTCACCTAGGATGTGTCCTAAGGTACCGTTGACCTTGTGTTTTCCTCGAGAAGACCGGTATTTATCACACTCCGTCAGGATGTGTCGCACACTCAGAGGGGAGTCGCACTCATCACACCAAGGTTGTGTCTTCTCTTCTGTGAAGAGGTATGAGTGGGTCAGGGCAGTGTGCCCTATCCTCAGGCGTGTGACTGCGACTTCTTCCCTCCGAGTATTCCTGACGGAAGAGGGCCACACTGATACTACCGGTTTCACAGTCCGGAGCTTGTTGCTATTAATCCCATGCCACGATTCTTGCCATTTGCCCAAAATAACGCGTCGAAACATAGCCTTCAGGTCCTCCGCAGTCACCGTGTTCCACATAATTTCTGGCATCTGTAATGCTTCCTTTGCAGCCTTGTCTGCGCGTTCATTACCAGCTATTCCCACATGTCCAGGTACCCACATAAAGGAGATTTTAATTCCCTTGTTGGTGAGGGAGTGAAGAGCGCATTGTACATCCTGGACGTGAGGGTGGAGTGGGTAATAGGCTGAAATGGACTTCACAGCGCTTAGAGAGTCTGTACAGATAAGGAAAGTGCCAGAATTGCCTTTTATATTTCCTAAGGCCGTCTTAATTGCGAGTAATTCTGCATTGTATATGCTGCACCACGGATGGAGCCTCGCCTTTATGACTTTGTGATGCGCAGAGGACACTGCACAAGCACATGCCGAGCCGGACTTCGATCCATCCGTATACACGGGGATAAAGTCCGGGTGGTTATCCAGGAATTCATAAAATAGGCTCTGGTACTCCTGGGACGTTAGAGAAGATTTCTGGCGCTTGTGCAGTTCAGTGTGGCACTCTGGTCGTGGTATGGACCATGGTGGGTATTTTGTATACCCAACAGGATACACCTCCGGCAGAGATATGTCAATACTGTCTATAAAATCTTTAAGCCGAAAACTTAGCGGCCTGGTAGCCCTCGTCCTTCTGTTAAAAATATCTAAAAACCTAGGTTTAAAAACGATATTAAAACATGGGTGCTTTGTCATTGATAAAATTTTCGACGCATAGCTACATGCCAGCATTAGCCTGCGAGTAGCCAGCGGCGGCTCCCCTGCGTCCACATACAGGCTGTGGATAGGAGAGGTCCTAAAAGCGCCAGTGGCTAGCCGTATTCCTGCGTTGTGGACCGTTGATAACGGTCGCAGGTAAGACTCTCGTCCAGAAGAGTAAACGAAACACCCGTAGTCTATTTTAGACCGAATCAGAGAACGGTATAATAAAATCGAGGTGGTGCGGTCTGCGCCCCATGATGTGTTGCTTAAAATACGTAAAATATTTAGACCGCGGCGACATTTCTGGGCCAGATTGCGAATATGTTCCTGCCATGTCAGTCTCCGGTCTAAAGTCATCCCCAGAAATCGAACGGATTCCACGAAAGGAAGGTTACTTCTTCCTAAGCGTAACGGCGGAGCTATATGGATACCCCTAAATCTGTGAAAGTGCACACACACAGTTTTCTCAATAGAGAAACGAAGCCCATTTCTCTTTGCCCAGTCATTGAGTTTCGTGACAGTTAGCTGAGTCTTCCTTGAGACGCTGGCGTTCCCCCGAATTCCAGGCGCAGGCCATAAGCAGTTTGGGCAAATGTACGTATTCAGACCACAAACTAGGAAAGTGATACGAAGAAGAACATGTTACTATGCAGCACACTACTCAAGATATAACTGCTGGTTAGTATTATTAATATAACAAATAAATAGCACAACAAGGTACTAAGACATGCAGGAGTATTACTATTAGGAGTACTAGGTTAAATAGTTAAATGCCGGAAATTGCATGCGAGGTTAGTATCCACAATTCATGTTAAGATACTGAGCACTACTTAAAAAAAAAAAAAAAAAAAAAAAAAAAAAAAAAAAAAAAAAAAAAAAAAAAAAAAAAAAACTATTTAACCTAGTCAGTATCCAAGAACTGATCTATCACAACTATTATGGTCCATCCGAAGGTGGGAAATTATTTCGTTGTCTCAATAGTCTCTCTCCCGGTAGTTGATAGGCGCCAACACCCCACCCCTTCTAACGCCCCCCCCCCCCCCGATTCCCGCTCCTAACGCTGAATCCGCCACCAGGGACCGCTGCATGTGACAGACGCGAAAACGGGGGGTGGGGCTGCTGAAGGAGGGGAAGGGGTGGGGGTGAGGGGACGGCACACACCTCACCCCCTCTTGCAGATTCTTTTCGACGAATCGAGGTGGAGGAGTTCTGTTGCACGGCTCGGCGATCGCTCTTTGTTATCCCGGGATATTTTTGCCCGCGACACGCATGGGATCGACGAAAATATTGATGGTGTCATTCGACGAGATTCTTGAAGCCAAGTCCGTCACTGCAGTCGTAACAGCGTGGGCCTCACTCCGGCCTACGTTCTCGGTGGTCGCATTTAGTTTTCTTTGAATATTCGTTAAACTCTACAGGCAATGGAATATTTTGTGACTATATAGGCAATGCCTATGGGTCATTAAATCCCTCCAATACACCCTGTTTTTGCTTCACGTCCGCCCATGCCCGCTTGTTGGAAATGGTGGTTATCTCTCATTTCAACTTAACAAATGGTGATTTTATTAGCGCCGAGGCACGTGGTGTCCACACGTGAACAGCTCAACACTTGCTCTCGCGTGTCGTAGTGACATCGCTTATATTTACAGCAGGTGGTGACGTCATATCTTCATTTGACGACAGGTCTCAGGCAACACCTCCAATCCACGCCGCTAGGCCACTTGACCACCATTTGACGATGAATGCGATGGGATTCTCCATCTAACACGCTCGCAGCCAGGCCTCTTGCATTTCATATCAACCTACTTGGTGATATTTGACTCTCACTGCGTACGAAACAAGAAAGGAATGCACCCATATCCACCCCAGCAAAGAGGAGCTAGGCTTGTAAACGATGCTACGATAAGTTTACTAGTGTGTCTGGATTGTTAGAAAAATTGGGATGGGAATCGCTGTCACAGCATAGATTAAATTATAGGCTGAACCTCTTAAATAAATTTCAGCAAAAACATTTCCCAGACGACGTATAAAAATACTATCAACCCCCTCGTACTACGGCAGATTAGATCGCGCCAATAAAATTAGAGAGATAGATTGTAGAACCGATAGGTATAAAATGTCATTTTTTCCGCGTACCATTCGGGACCATAACAGCTGTGATCGTCGTCATGAATAGTGCGGTTAGTGACATTAGCTAGACTGTAGATATTTCTCTTTATATTTTCTACGTTCATATTTATGCATGATATTTTGAATCTGCAGTAGTAGTCTTTGTACCCCTTGCATGTTGGAACGATTGACGATGGAATGTTTCTTGGTTAGTAGATTTTTAATTGGCACGTTGCATGTGTGGTACGCTGGTTTCAATGTAGTTTCGGAGTTCTGCTGTGTAATTCATGTATGCCTAGTGTGGAAGCACCCCCTGCAACACACCCTTTGGGTGGCTTGCAGGGTATGACGTAGATGTAGATGTAGATATGCATTCCTTCTCCACCACGAACACGTATTCCTGCCCTTCACCATGTGGTGCTTGTGTTTGGATTGACAATATCCCACACCAGTGGTCGACATTGCGACCCAATGCCAATTACAGTGTGGTTTTGCTGCCATGGGGAAATGGCTGTTTTAAGCAGTTTATTATGAGCAATATAATCGTATATTGCTTTCGGAAGATTTCACAGGCTTAGAACGGTCACTTTTGCCTGAAAAGGAGTGGTTTATTTTTCTCCGATAATTTCTTGAGATGTTTTATAAGATCTTGAATTTGACTACGGTAATAATTTAATAACAATTGGTACTGAATCAATCAGGCCATTTCCAAACGGCTTCTCTCGTCCAATACACAAGGCTACAGGATATGAACTATTAGGATAGGATATGAAAGGCTGTTTAACCATTAATATTTGAATTGTGAATTTTTTTACCTTTCCCTACAGTTATTTTAACCACGAGACTATTAGGTACTTCTACTCCTTTCTGTTTCTCAAATAATATTTTTTTAAGTAAAAAAGGGTACCAGGAGGTAAGGGAACTAGCATTAGGTCGGGAGTGGAGGAGAGCTACAGTCAACCAATCTTGGGATTGAACAACCAATTATCTGGTTACAAAATTATGTAAAAAATTGAGCTAAGAAGTACCCTCATGTAAACCCACATGTAAAAATTCTCCTTGGGTTGGATTTTCTATAATTGCTGAATTTTTGATGTCCCTCCCGACGTCAAATCCGAGGAGAATTCTTTCAGTCCGGAAAAGCAACACAAATTACACCACTTATTAGTATTTCATGTTTCTGGGCCTAGAACAATAACTTTAATATGTATCCATCTATCTTAATATAAACACGCTGTTTTCAGGAATTTTTTTGCTTTTATGTTTCTCTTAATTTCCCTATTTTGCGCACCAATGG